>CAVNYN010225991.1:0-29647 GCA_963692815.1 Nyctanthes arbor-tristis | reverse complement strand
TTATTTGAGATTTTATCTTTTATTTTATTTACCGTAGATGGTTAAGGACATTATTATTGTTGTTTGCTCTAATGTTTTTATATTAAGTTATAAAGTAGGATATATTCGACTCCCATTGAGCTAATTAATTTAATTGTGTTTGTACACCATGTTTGATTGCATTAGATTGTTCAGCAATGTGGTTTCTTAAATATGATGATGGAAGTAGTGTGGTTCAGTGCACAGCGATTAGAAGGTGACTTGAACGATATTGGTCCTTTGCATGTAACACAATTTGTATTTTCGTACAAATTATTGGGATATTGAATGAAGAACAGAAGGATGCATACGGTACGATTATTCATACTGTTGATAGCGGAGAAGAAGGTGTCTTCTTTTCATATTGTTATGGGGGCACTAGAAAGCCATTCGTGTGGAGAATGTTTTCCATGGCCCGGCGGTCAAGATGTGACATTGTTTTGAATATGGAATCTAGTGGGATAGCGTCACTGCTATTGCCAGACGGTAGAACAATACATTCTAGGTTTGTCATTTTTTTGAATATCAATGAAGTGTCAATGTGCAAAATCAGACAAGATAGTCCATTAGTAGAATTGATTACAAAAGTAACACTTCAAATTTCAGATGAAGTGCCAATGATGCATAGGCATTGCTTTGAGGCTTTGGACAGAACAATGTAGGATATTTTTGCGGGCCACGAATCCTCATAGCATGAGTCGGCCTTTTGAGAGTAAAACCATAGTTTTTTGTAGGGATTTTCGATAGATATTACCCACGTTGTTCACGCAACTATCAATTCTTCACAACTGTGGGTGAACTATAAAGTTTTTAGATTGACAAAGAACATGAGACTTGAAAGCAATGGGGACGAGGTCGCTAGAGATAAGGTAAGGGCCTTTTCAATAATGGATGATAAGCATTGGGGAGGGAACAATTAGAGATCAAATTGATGGACATGCAACTGTGTATAGACGTTAGATGATATTTTGATACGAGATTTAGATGATTTAATTAAATCTATCGCGGACAGTATGTATTCATCTTTCATAAAAAAATCCCGGCAATATTTTATACTTGTAGAAGAAGGCGATACATGCTTTGATGCTGAAGGTTGTAGAGTCAATGAATAAGCACATGGTTTCTCTTTGTCCTACTGATGTAAGGATATACTCGAATGCTGACACAGCTTGTAGGACATATATGAGAAATAATTTTTTTACACAATGTTCATTCTCCAGTTTATTTATTTATTTTTTTGTTGAGAATACCATCAAGTGCTCGGGTGTGCCAAACTAAGAATTAAAGCTTATAGTCGGAGTTCCAGTTATGCTGTTGTGCAACATTGATCGGGCTTCAGGTTTGTGCTCCGGGAAAAGATTAATTATTACAAGACTCAGTGATCATATTTTAAAAGCAAAGGCATTATCTGGAAGTAATGTTCGTGACAAAATGTTTGTTCCAAGGCTGTCTTTGAGTCCTTTTGACTCTAGGTCACCTTTCAAGTTTGAGAGAAGACAATTCCCTTTGATTGTATCGTACGCAATTACGATAAATAAGAGTTAAGGTCAATCTCTTTCTCATATTGGTTTATTTTTTAAACATTCGGTGTTCACCAATGGGCAACTTTATGAAGCGGTTTCTAGAGTCACCAGTCGATATTGATTGAAAATGTTACAATGTGATGAAGACAAGAAACCAAGTAACTATACAACCAATGTAGTTTATCATGAGGTTTTTTAAAAATTATGATTAATGTGTATTATTTCCACATTGAGTATTTTATCAAACTCTTGCTTATTTTTTAAAATTGAGTGGTATGTTTCAATTATCGTTTTTATTTTTTACAAAGATAGAAATTGTTATACAATTATGTGATTGTGTTTGTAACAAATATAATTGAAGTTATTCTCCCGTGCAACGCATGGATGCAGTACTAGTTAATTAATATAATAATATGATTCCTTCAACTGGACAGAAAAATCATTTCAAAAAAATAAGATAATAAAAAATAAAAATGAACTACCATGGGTTTAATGGTCGATTAATCAAATTGTCATCTCTAATAATTTCTACATCTTCCGATCTAAATAAATTTATTAAAAATAAAAAATGCCTGGTGAGTCACGAGTCTATAGTGTAGATCCAATTTGACTTGCACGTGCTCTAGACCCATGGCAGGTCAGATAATGTTGCTTCATACCCCTTCTTTTATCTTGATTAGGCGTGACTGGTCAATCATAGTAAAGTCATGTCGCCACGAGTTTATAAATTGATGGATCAAATTGTCATATCTAATTATTTGACTACTAATTATTACAAGTTTATATAAGTTGAACGTGTGAATTTGCACGACGTGCTTGGAAGAGACCAGAATTATGAACTCAGGTATTTTACTACAAATATTCCATGGTAAATTGTAATTCGCATATCAATTCGTAATTTTATACGATGCAACTAGTATATCGTACTTTATTTATAAAATGATGTCTACACTCACACATTAATTTTGATAAGAATATACACTATAACTCTACCCGTACAACGCACATGTGAAAAAATCTAGTTAATTAATTAATATACAGTTTAGATAGTGTTTGAGTAATTTTATCCACTTGATTATTGACATTTTTTAGTAACTAATTAATATTTTTCTGTGCTACTCATTAATTAGAGATTGAAAATGGACTTATATCGTTTAACATCATAAAAGCTGTTTTCTTAACATTATACCTTATTAATTTATTTTGACAACTAAGGGGTTGTTTTTGTTACTAATTAGTGATTGGGTTTAAATCATATATGTTCATTTAAATATATTCTAACTTTTTAAATTAGAATATTCATTAGCAAAATGCATTCATGTAGTTTAACAGTAGTAGTATGTTTCAGTAAAGTTGTTATTGGTTTGCAATTAGTTTCTTTTTCCTTTTTTTTTTAAGAGAATAGATAGGGGAAATGAGGGGAATAGAAAACATGAATATATAATCATTGCATCACTTATGCGAACTACCAGTTTACACCATATTTGTTTAAATAAGATAAATCATTGGCAAAAGAAAAAGAAAAATGTAGTGCATTATATTAATTACGTTTTAGAAATTTTACAACTTAAATGAACTTTTAACAAGTACAAGAGATGCTTAGCTGTTGTTTGGCATTTAACTTGGTTTAGGTTTTATTTGTTTAAATCAGGCAGTTCAAGGAAAAAAGTACATTTTTGTGTAGTCTTATTTTTTCTTGTCTAATCAGATTAGATCGCATATTGATAGCTTAAAATCAAATAAAAAATTAAAATATATATAAAGGGAAAAAAACCAAACGATTTCCCCTTTTATGTTGTAATTTAGCATATTTTGCTAACGTCAGAAATGAGTTCCATGTATAAAGCCATCAAATAACACAGCATTAAAATGATTATAACTGGGCGTCTTAAATTTTTTTTTTTGAGACATTATAAGGGGCTTTCATGGGAGGAAAATCGAACCCTTGACCAAGGGAGCTAAACAACTAACACGATGCCACTAGATTATAAAGGTCTTGACGAGTGTTTTAAAATTTTTAGAACTTAAACAAAAATGGATATCTCTAATTTAAAATGTGTTGTTCAATCAACATATTTATATTTACATAATTATTTAAATTAACTTATATGTACTGCAATTTTAGAGCATTCATTATATATTGTCATAGAATTAAGCCTGTAGAAAAAATAGTTTGCCATCTGAATTAAACAAGAAAATTTACCATACATCTCTTCTCCATTTTTAACTTGTCAAACAAATTTGGAATTTTAAGAATGACGGCCAAGATTTCTCTCTTTTTGTTTTTGTTTTTGTTTTTTACAAATGCAAAACATTGGTGAAATTTTTGTTTATCTACTAAACACCCCCCACCCCCCCGGGAAAACCCAAAACAAAAAAAGCTTCCCATATTTTCTCAAAATGTGTTCATAATTTTCCTTGTGGTCGCAAATTTTTTATTCTCTTAAATTATCCATTGAACATTGAAGGATCAATGGAATATTTGAATAAAAAAAAAACCATATAGATATTGTGAAAATTAGTACAAAAATAAATTCAAGTCCAAAATGATTTCATTTGGGATGTAGACGGTATTAAATTAAAGCGGATGTTATTGTTAACTTTTGCCGTGGTAGTTACGGATAAATATTAGATTTCTATTTTAATTTACTTTATTTTACTTTGAATTTCTCTTTGATTTTTAATTACAAAAAATGGTTTAAGTTTGGGGGAAAAAGGATAAAAATGTCAATTTTTTCCTTTCTTTTCTGTTTTATTTCATTTAAATTTAAATTTGGACATAATGCCCAATTTGTATAGTTAATTACTTTTTTATCGTTCAATTAATGGATTTCGATAAAAATACCTTGTATATTATAATATTCAAAAGATTTGTGAATACGTCTACTACTAAAGAAATAAAACTTTCGTTTTGAAAAAGTACAAAGGTTAAAAGAACTTAAGAGTGCTACTTACTCCAAGAATAAATAAATAAATATTTTCCGTTTCAATTCCAGCTAGTTGAGGTTTTGATTATTTTATCTTACTCCAGTTGACAAGTTTGGCTAAGGTTTAAAAGAAAGGAGGAGAATTATTTATAACTACCAGGACTTACTCATTTTTGCAATTAAAATTGATCTCATTTTGGGTGACAACGAATCTACTTATTTAAAAGTAGACTAGTTAAACTACCCTGTGTTGCACGATAGAAAAATTTACTAAAATATATTATTGGATAATTAAATATAAATCTGTACTATTTACACTATTGTAGAAACTATAAAAACAAAAGTATATATTAATTAAATTAATAAGCTCAATGGACTTGATAATCATAAAGTTCAAGAATGTTTAAAAGACAATATATATTCTTACATATAATCCTTAGTAAATATATACAATAATGGAAAGAATACCTCTTCCGATCTCTTCATTTTAAAAAATTCTAATAAAATTGACAAATTAAAAAAATGTAAAATATATTAAAAATTCAAATAACATTAAACTCACTCATACACACGGTAGAGATGGTGAATTAAAGAATTATGATGTATTAGAGTTTATTTTAGAATTAGCATTTCAGATTTTGTATTTTAATTTATTAATAAAAAATATTAACAAACAAAATAAATATACAAAATGGTCAAGGTTTAGTTGTTAAACCTAATGGTCACAAGTTCAAGGTTCTCTGAGTTTTTTCCAAAAAAAAATTATTAAAAAGAAAGAAACTGTTTTCCCAAAATTTACCTAACAAAAAATGCGGGAAAATCCCAGTACAAATGGTACCGAGACTTAAGTGGTTACTTTTCCCACTCTTTTCCACTCGCTAAAACCAGTATCGCATCTTAACTATTTAATATTTCTCTTAAAGATCTTTACCTTCCAATATTTTCATAATTAATAGGCTTTATTTTATTAATTAGATATATTTAACATCATTAATATTTACATAATTATCTTCTTATTCTAAAATTAAATTTTCCCTCTATTTCTAATATAAATATCGGCTCGGTAATTGAGTCGATCACTTTGAATCCATTTACCATCAACTCCTCCTCCTCTTTTTTTTTTTTTTTTTTTTGTGGAATTTGTTTAAAAAATTAATTATTATTCTTAATTTCTACCATAATCTATCTATATATACATAAAAGTAGAGTCATTGCCATTTTTTCTCGCTCTTTTCACTTGCTATACTGGCATCTCGTATTGAGTGTTTAATATTTTTCTTGAAGATCTTTGCTGTCTGATTTTTCATAATTAATAGGCTTTATTTTATTTTATTAATTAGATATATTTAACCATTAATATTTTCATAATTATCTTATTGTTTCAAAATTAAATTTCTCATCCATTTCAACCATAAATCTCGGCTTTGTAATTAAGCCATCACTTCGAATCCATTTGCCACTAACTCTTCCTCTTTATTTTTGCCAGTCCAATAGTCTGTATTCGAAGAAACAAGCATAACTTTTGCATACGATGCCCCTTTTTTTTACACATAATATAGGTTTTTGAAGTAGCTCAACGAGACGAATTAAACTAGTCTCTTTACCATAGCTAATAATGAAATTTGAGCATTTGAGATCGGAAGAGCACACGTCTATTTTTTTTCCTATTTTATTTTAAGCCAACGTTTGTGTTTTACTGCTACTATTTTGTCCAGTTTTTTTTGAAGTCTATAAACGTATTAGGATGTCTATATAAACAACCTTTACTATTATCTCTATCTTTCAATGCGTTAGAACTTAAAGATAAATCGTTCTATGAGTAACAATTCAAGTTCTTTAACTTATTTTTATGGAGTTATATATCAATTTGTTTTTAATTTAATCGATTTGAGGAATATACATGTATTATATTTCATCATTAATTCAAGTTATGTTCGATCTGATGTAACATGTATTATTTGCTTTGTTAAGTTAGTATGTTTATTTTCAAACTGTAATTTTTTTTATTGTTCATTTAGTAAGGTATTATATTCAGTTGAATTGTAATTATTATGGTTTTGTGTTAAGGATTTTTACTTTACTAGTATATTACCCCGTGCGTTGCACATGACCAAAAAAATGTTATTTTTTCCTAAAAACGATTTAGTCATAAATTATATATTTTTTAACCATTGATACTATATCGAAATCGGTTGATGGATGATAAATTAATATAATAAATTAGAATGAGTATACTTGATCAATACATTAAAGAAGTTTTAATCAATGATATTAAGGTCACAGTTAATAAAGATTCACATTTTAATGTCAAAATGTAAATCTAATTCACCCTAAATTTCGAAAAACTTCTTTGAAAATTACATTAGTCATGAACTTTCTCTCAACAGGGTCAGCGCCACAAATCACAACATTTAGTTTTTTTGCGATTTGTAACTCTGGAGAATGCAACGTACAATTGTTCATGACTAAACACTGGCTTTTTCAAAAGAACTCCAACATTGGTAAGTGATTGGCCTTGACTTTTGTTTGTGGTCATTACATACGAAACAATTATGAGAAACTGCCTCTGCTAAAATTTGAAGGGCAACTTAGTGTCATAGGGTATCAATGTCATCCTTAGAATCAACACCTTGTGGCCAGCATGAGCCCTTGAAAGAAACTTTGCCTCCAATACATGTTTCCCTAATCTGATTATAACCAATCTAGTCTCATTGCACAGCCTAAGAGAATGGTCTATATTTCTCAATAACATTATTGGCATTCCAACCTTTTATTCTCATGATTTGGAATTCCTGAACACTTAATGATGTTTAAGAACTCAGATGTATGTATACCATCTAAGAAATCAGCACGAGTCAAAAGCTTAAATATGATGTTTTTTCTTTTCCCTTTTTTTAATAAATCCCATTCTAAACTTCTAAAAGGAAATTAGATGATTTTTGAACTGAAGCATTCACAATAAAACACGTGGTAACATATAGTTTCCCTTGTTGATAGTCGCCTGCAGCTCTTCGTTCCCGGCTCCCACAAGCCTATCCACTTCTCTTTCTTAAGGAACACAAATGTCAGCATGGCCTCCACCTGAAATTCTTAAGCAACCTCCTTGACTTCATACACATCCACCTTCAAGAATATGACATGCGGTGTCTTCTTGGAAATCTCAGCCAAAATTGGGGCAATAATCGGCATAGCCCACACCATGAAGCAGTGAAATCAACCACCACAAACTTCTTGGACTCGACTCCCTTATTGAAGTGCTCCTTCCACTACTCAATAAAGTGGCAACCAATCACATGTCCCTCTTCTATAGCCATTTGGTCGCCACCAAAATCCCAAATTCAAATTGAAATTCAAAATTCCTAATCCTCTCCTTATCGAAGATGTTACCGCAGCTTAAATATGATGTTCCTTCAACTGCATTATGTGACAACACGTAATCATCAACATATTCAACCACATCTAATGTTGGTGCTAGGATTAGATCGGAAGATGGAGGTAACTTGCATCATTGTCATGATACGAAAATACAATGTAGATGCTTTTCACAATTACAGCGATACGATCATCTGTATAATGCACTAAGAGGTCATCAAGAACTTCAATAGTGGCATGTCCACCATCTTGTCCACAAGCAGTTCCATCATCTATGCTCATAATCCACTCTGAGAAAGCATTCAACTCATCGTACAATCATTCCATAAATACGAAGGATCAGAAAAAGTAATTTTTTCTAAAACACCCTATTTATCAATTCTAGACAGTTGTATAGAGATTGCAAAGTATACTTGAAAACTCAAACCCCATCGGGACTCGACCCATTAAAAATGAGCCCAGATGGGGCGTCCGGTCGCACCCGAATGCCTAGTAGGCGGGGACGGTTTTGCTTGCCCTATCCTGAAACCCATTTTATTAAAAATAATTTATTATTATTTAATTTAAAAACGCACAAGTAATTTTGAAATGTCATGACTCAAACCCATTACTTTTTATGAGTAATCTCAAACATTCATCGCTTAAACTAACATACGACCTGTTGAAAAAAAAAAAAGAAAGAAAAGAAAAGAAAGAAATTGTAAAACAGGGCGTGTTACGGGGATTTTTCCTGTCCTGTCCCCGCCCCGATTGCATCATCACTATGAGTTAATAAAAGTTAAAGAATCAAATTGTAACCTCTATTTTTGAAAGTTAATTTAGCGAAGTTGTTGGAGCACATTTTTAGATATTTACTCTCTAAAGCAGAGAGTATATGTTGGAATTAAAGAGTGTCTTAGAGATTTTCTAAACCTTTGATGGTACGTAAGAAAAAAGGTAAAATACTAAATATATTTTTACAACTATGTACATCAGTCAATTTCTGTTATACAGAAATCATTATATATTTTTTAAATCACTTAGGCAATGCACGGAAATCATAATATACAAAATTTATTTTACAACTATGAATATCATTCAAATCATTATAAATATGAACTATAGTAAATGTAGCGTAACATATTATGATACAATTAATCAAATTTTTACGAAAATTTTGCTAAGGCAAAAAATTAAATATATAGACAAATAAGGGCACATTTTTACGGAAAAATAAAAAACATAATGTTCATTAGTTTTCAATTAAAAAATTTTTAAAGTAGAAAAATAAATAATTATTATTTTTTAAGTTAATTATAGTTTTTTTTCTAAAGATAAACAATTATAATCTTACAAAATGAGGGGAAAAAAGAAAAGTCTATAATAAAGCACAAAAACATCCAATCTTTTACATTTTTTAATGAAGTTATTTAATGTTTATGAATTCATAGTTAACCTTTTTTTTTTCCCTAACACCAAAAATCTGAAAATTGGCAAATAAGCATTAGTCAAATTTTTGTTATTATCCACACATAAAAAATAAATAAAGAAATAAGGACACATTTTTTCGCTAAAAGGAAAAGAATGCAATGTCATTAGTCTCTAATTTTAAAAAAAATATAAATTAATAAAATAAATCATAATAGAGTTTCTTAAGGAAAAATAATTATAATTTTTAAGAAAATAAAAAAATACAGAGAGAAAAGTCTACAAAGCAGCCAACCGTAAATATTGCTTGATGAACTTATTTAACGTTTAGGAATTCACTTTTTTTTTAACCACAATTCTAAAAGGGTAATAAAGAAATAATTAATATGCCAACTTATTTTCTCAATTAAAAAATAATCAATAGAATACAACTTGGTTTACTACACATTTAATTAATATACTTATTTTTTACATGCACCATTAATGTTATTTTTAGAACTGATTAATTACAATTAAGCTAGATAGAAATTGGTCGGAAACTAATTAATAACGTGTATGTTCATTTAGTTTCCAAGAAATAAAATACAAAAATAAAAAACTTAACCATGTTTTCATTAGTTTCCAATAAAAATTTTGTAAATACCAAAAAGAATAACCATAAATTTTTCTAAAGCATAAATAATGCTCCCTCCATATCGTAAAAAAATAGTCTCATATTATTTTTCATATAATTTAAGTAAGTCTAGTTAATATTCTTATAAAAGTAGAATTTATATGCATTTTTCCTAATATACCCTTTATTTAGTTGTTATTCAACTTTATTGTTTCTTATTTATTAATATCAATACATATTAAATAGGGACACATAAGAAAATTGAAAAACTAACCAATCAAAGTGAACAATAATTTGAGACAAAAAAAAAATGAAACAGGGACCATTTTTAAGGGACGTAGGAGTAATAATTTTTTTGAGAAAAATGACATGTTATTGAAAAATCAATATATAAAAGTATTAACGCAAAAATAATAATTAGCAAATGCAACTTTTATTACACATTATATTGTGAAGATGACATCATATGATTATGATATACATAAATATGCAAGTTTATTTAAAATATGAATCATTCAACACTATTTTTAAAACAGATATACTATATGTTGAATAGAAATTATGTCAAGAACTAATTAGTAAGGTATATTTTCCTTATCTTTCAAAGTGTAAAATACAAAGCTTGAAAAAATTGTTTTCAAAAAATAATTCTAAATTCAAAAAAGAAATTAACCACAAATTTTGGTGGAACATAAGTAATAATAAATTTTTTAAAAAAACTTTTTTTCAGAAAATAAAAAAAAAAACCTAAAAGAAAATGAATCAAAAAACTTAAAAAAAAAAAAGGCTCCACACACGGCTTCCTCACAGCCATTAATTGTGATTAGGTTTCTCTTTTTGAAGGAATTAAGTCATTAGTTAAATTGCTTTGGAAATGAAAACGGTTATAAGGTAGCAATTAATACTCGGTTGGTCTTAATATTTTACATGCAATTTTCCACTGCCCAAGAAACACCAACCAAAAAAATAAAAAATAATAACTAAATTCCAGATTTGACAAGTGAAATTTTCCTGTTCAAAACCCAAAATAGACTATCCCACTTTAAGATATATATAGATTTACTCCATTTTAACTTTCATTAATTTAATATTTCAGCGCACACATAAATCATATAAGATTATAGCTTTAATTTTTTTGAATAATAAAATTTACTTATCTTGAATGGCTTATATTATCTGGTATTATCTTTCCGTGTAACACACGAACAATTATCATATAGAACTAAAAAGAACAAACAGCTATAAATTAATACCTTAATTCAATTCTTTCACCATATTGTATCAAACAATACATGGTAATCCGACATAATTTGTTATGTAGCTTTACATATTAATGTCACTGTCACTATCATTTAAAAATTTAACAGCGGCATTAAGTTGATCCATTAGAGAAGCGGAAGATTTCTCTCTAGTGACGCTCTTCCGATCTCTTCTACAAAACTAGGAGCGTTACCCTTATGTAGCACAAATCTAACAAAAGCAGCCTCACGTGAGACTGCTTTTATTAAATTCATACCACATCCGGGTAAGGCTCCTTTATAAAGAGCCTTACCTATCTTCTTAAAAAATTTCTTATTTTACCCATAGTGTTTAAAAGAAATCAACTGTAAAATGGGGAAAAAAGATGAAAACATGATTTATGGACCACCTCCGATGATACATTTAATGATGTGTGATGTTATTTCATGTTCAATTAAAACGGGTAATTCACATTTGACATCCCAAAACCTTTAAACGTTTAATGATTCTCATCCCAAACCTTTTTTTCTTGTTTTTTGGGTCCCCAATCTTTAGGAAAATCTCTCTTCAAGCCCCTATTAACGGTTTCCATCAAGTTTTGACCGTTAAATCTTTATAAAATGACATTCAACTACTATTTTAAAATTCTAAATGACAATCATTTTTCTCCTCCATAGCCTTCTAAACTTTTCGCATTATCTCTCTTAAAAAACTCACACACAGACGCTTGGAGATTATTTTAGAGAGAGAAAATGAGAGAGAAGAAGAAAAAGAATGAGAAAAATAGGGGAAAGTGCGAAAACAAAGTTCCAGGTTACCAACACCTGTCCCTTGTATAAGAACATGTGCATACACATATAAGGGAGATGTAAGTATTTAGAATTTAAAAGTATTATTGTTTATTTGTTTTTTTTATAATTAGATTGTAAGGGTAAAAATGTTATTTTATAAATATTTAATGGTCGAAATGGATGAAAACTGTTAGTAAGAACTTGGGAAGAGATTATCTTAAAGGTTGAGGACCCAAGAAACCAGAAATAAAAGTTTGGGACGAGACTGATTAAAAATTGGAAGGTTTAGGATGCCAAGTGTAAATTACCCCATTAAAAATTATCCATTATAATGTGATAATTAATTTATTCCTTGTGGTTCAAATTTTAGTTCATTGAATAGATACTTATGTTTCAAACGAGAGGTCCAGAGTTTGAACCATACCTGCCTCTTCCCTAATTTCCTTCCCCTCCCCTATATCCCCTGTGTACTAAAAATAAAAATAATAATAATAATAACAACAACAAAGTTAATTTATTCGTTAAATAGAAAGATGAAATTGAGATAAAAGTCAAGGTCAAATGAGAATATATTACTACATTATTGTGTCAACTGATTATATTATTGTAAGAATGAGAAGTCGGCACTTGTATAAATAAAAAAAATAAATAAATAAAACCACTAGCATCTTTATGGTCTAAGAAACCACTTGTAGTGGTTTTAAAGAAACTAATTAATTTTACAACTGTATGTTTCTTAGTAATGAGTCCGTATTATTTCCTTTAAAAAATTGCCAATTAACCACCCCAAAAAAAAAAAAAAAACAAAGAGAAAGAGAAGAGAAAAGAAAAGAAAAAGGTTTCTTTATTGCCACGCGTCTCCTCCTTATCATCACAAAATATCAATTGTTTGGCTCTACATTGTCTTATTTTTTATTGATAACTGAAAAATAAATTGATCAAATACAATTAGTCCAGACATATCATGCAATTGTGATGATGTACAAAATCAGTTCGGCTATAAAAAACTAACCTCTCTCTTATGAAATAGAAAAATACCACATAGTATCATGTTATTGGGGATTAGAAGGCCCGCCTCTTAATCCTCCAATAACAGAGAGTCATGTGATATTTTTCTACTATATAAAAGAGATATTAGTGCCCTTTATAAAATTTTCTGTACAAAGTACAGGAAATGTCAAGTGGAGTGGAAAACTGAAAGATTGCTTTCGCCTCTTACAAGTTTTCTAAGCCAATAGGCTGATCGCAATTGTTCACTGCAAATGGAAATATAAAAAATCTGGAAACTATTGTTTAAAGAATGACAATGAGGTGTCAATTTTCCATACTCCAAATATCAAAGCGTACTCGATTTGGCCCTGAATCCGTTCTTCCCAAGGCAATAGTCTCACCCTGGTTACGTTTAAACAATTTCTATATTGGTTATGTTTAAACAATTAATGAGGTATAAAGATATATTAACCATCATTCTTGAAATTGTGTAAAAATAATTAATAGACTATCTTTGGAAGAAAGAGAGAGTAATAATAATAGAATAATTTTAATTAGACAAAATAAAGTACAAAAAGGTAGATAAGAAATAAAAGTAATGCTCTATAAAACATACTCCATCTATCATTAAATCACTTTGTTAGTTCACGTGAATTAAGATTTGTATTGAAAATATATATTTTACAGTATGTATTCCTAATTTATCTTTATTTAAAAAGTAGAATTTAAAATTGATAGTTTTAACTAACTATTAAATGAGGGTTAATTAGTAAAATAATATAATTTAGACATCTTAATAAAAAAATGAGACTATAATTGGGATACCGTAAAAAACCAACATGAACTATATAATTGGGACGGAGGGAGTAGAAGATGGTTTTTAATTTCAAAGAGATGGTAGAAAATACTCACATAATGTTGCTTAATTGTGATATAAGTAACGTTGCTTAATTGTGATATAAGTAACATTGCCTTTCTTTAAAATATATACAATGGATATGGTGAAGAAATTTTTTAAAGAAAGGTTATCTCTCTCCATACTGAGTGGAGACTACCACGTGACTGTATGTGATTAGGGGTTGCAGCCATGTGGGACCTCAATCCCCCAACGTTCAATCGCATGCAGTCATATAGCAGTTTTCACTTCGTAAGAGGAGAAGTAAGCTCTCTATAGCCGGACCGATACTGTGAAACCATACATAAGTCTCCATGAGATGACTAGTTAAACTGAATAGGTTCCGTTTTCATACAAAAAAGATAAGAAAATGGTATTTGTAAAAGACTATTGATAAAATTTTTTTATAGAAGTGGTGATTTTACTATCATATCCTTGTGTATTTTGTGATTGAAGAATGACTAAGAATAGAGATGACAGATTTAACCCGAAAACCCGAAACTCGGTTTTTAAGTTATTAATTAAAAAAAAATTTACTTAGTGTATAACATTACTAGGTCTCGAACCCTCACCTCTCTCAACTTATATATG
This sequence comes from Nyctanthes arbor-tristis, assembly GCA_963692815.1. Classification (NCBI taxonomy): domain Eukaryota; kingdom Viridiplantae; phylum Streptophyta; class Magnoliopsida; order Lamiales; family Oleaceae; genus Nyctanthes; species Nyctanthes arbor-tristis. Next base: position 15,281 of record CAVNYN010225991.1, on the reverse strand, counting down.
CATATATATATATATATATATATTTAAGTGGACATGAATATATTCCCATATTGGATTCACAAGAAAAATAGAGAAGAGTGAGCTTTTATAAATGGAAATTGGGAAAAAGTTAGACAGTAACATAGGAAGGCATCTCACATCAAATTCATAGAAAAGTAGAATAATACCAACTTATTATAAAAGCTGATGTTTGTGATGCATATGCTTTAGGCCAATGGGCCTTGTCTTGTGCACGGCCACAATGACAATTGAAAGTAAATAATTTTCTTACATGTGCCTTCTTGGGCTAATGTTCACTTTAAAAAAGACAAATCATTGTTATGTAATTTTGGTATCATTTCAAGTTGCAATGCTTGGAATGAATGATAGAATCATAGAATATTTCACATACATGTGCTCAAAATTAAATAAAAAAACAAAAGAAAAAAATTTGGAGTAGGGATCGGGGATTTTCCCATCTCCGCCCTAAACCCGCCCCACCTCGATTCAACTGGGGATCGGGGCCTAGTAAAAAAAAATCTGGGCAGGGTAGGGGGAAGCCAAACCTGACCCCGACCCGTCCCGTTGCCATTCTTAACTAAGAAAGTAGCCTAGAGATAAAATGGTAATGACACTTTTAGTTGTCAAACATTGTATTAAGGTGTTTTTACAATAACGGAACTCAAAAAGATGTACGGTCTACTAGTGGACAAATTGATGTGTCCATTAAGGGCCTTACGCCTCTGTGCAGCCTAACTAGAACTGACAAACCAATAAGTTTTAGAAGTCGGAAAAATCTGAAAGTCACACCATGGAAATTGAACCAAATCACCCAAAACTCGACCAACCCAACGAATTTAAAAAAATAATAATAATAAAAGAAAAACATTTTTGTAGGCCACATTTCCAAACTGATTGACGCCGATCGGTTTCGGTTATGCTGAAGACCCGAATCAAACTGAGTGGCACCTACCCCTAATTAGGCCTTGAAATTGATGTGACTCAATAAAAGAATTGCTCATTTACTATTAACACGTTAGAGCATCCGCTCAATTAGTAAGCACAATAATGTCATTGCATACAATGAAAATGTTTAAATACCAAACGTTTGGTGCCATTATGACATTAGACAAATAATCGTTGATAGGATTTGAGTGAGGTGTGGTGAAATGCCGCTATTAGATATCACTGCAACATTAGATATTTGCTACTTAAATATTCCTATAATGGACCCGGTTCCCGGTTCCATATCTATAAATCTAAGTACTTTATATTTAATATACATATGTTGCTATTTGATATTAAAGATTAGGTTAATAATTTTCTTGAATGTCATGAAGGACGGTTGGCGCCTATATGAAAGTTTAAAAATTTTCAAACGTTGCCTTGTTCAAATCTCTATATAATCTCTAATATTAAGTGGCCAAGTTGGTAGTGGGACCAAATCCTTGTATCAAACCACTCAAATTGTCAGCTGGGTCCAGATAAGCAGCTCCTACTTTTTACGAAGTGTTTCACAACTATCTATATTATAATCTGTTACGTGACATCATTTTATTAGTTGTTTTTTGTAAAAAGTAAAAGATTGCGGCTTGACTTTTACCTTTTGACTTTTTGAAAAAAGTAAAACTAATGAAACGATGCCATGTGACAGATTATAATCTGAATGAGTTGTCAAACACCCTGTTAATGTTCTTTTTCCTTTTGAATCATCTTTGGCATAAATTCTGCCGCCTTTTTAGTTTGATGACTTGTCATATAAATCCCACTCAACATGGTTTAATTGGAAAGACTATACGCAATTTAGGAAATGGATGAAGGAAAAAATTTATCAGTGGAGTGATTTCGAGATATGAAATTAATCTTCAAGAGTAGAGTCAAGATGATTTAACTGGTACATACAATTTTTTAACACCTAATATGAGTGCAGGGGCGAAACTAGGTGGGGCACTGCTGGGCTTTGACCAAATTTTTTTTCAGGAGAAGAGTTCTTTTCTCCTTTTTTCTTTTTTTTTTTGAGTTAAGAACAAGGTTCAGCCATGGAGATGGCAGAGCATTTGCAGTCTATTCAGTTCCACATAGTTTTGTAAGATAAATTGATTTTTGACCTCAAAGTAGGCCTCATTCACAATTATATATAGACATAAAAATTCAACTATCTCTGAAATTCAGTGGTGCGTTATTAGATTTTCCGTTGTAAGTACAATTTTGTCCCCCATGGGTCGATTAGATTTTCTATGTATTGGTGACATGGGCCCTTGTAATTCGTGGTTAGACTTTGAATTCGGAACCTGATATGTTTTTATAGCCGGACCTATGAATTGATAACATCTTGAGTTTTCCACCCAGGATAAAATGGTTTTTGGGGGATTTCAAGTGACTTATTGTTCTTATTGAGTACTTGAAAGCTTTAGTTGGCAAAGACCATGGCCCAAAATACATTTCTTTTCTACCATATGTCAAATATACTTATCCTATTCTTTTATCAAAAAATCAATTCTTTTCCAAACAAATCTGTTGGAAGCTTCGTTTGTACTCGTTTAATTATGATATATAAAATTTTCCCCAATATATATATATATATATATATATATATCCATTGAAGCATACAAGGGTTGTTACTAATAAAGTCATCGTTACATGAGATTCCTAACACAATTACTCATATTTTAATGTAATTTTTGTTAGCCCCCCAATAAAAAAATCTCTAGTTTCGCAAAGTGTCATTATTTTAAGTTGGTGCATCTAGTTCGGGATGGCAACAGGGAGGGTTCGGGGTAGATTGGGTAGCCCTACCTCGCCCCGACTCGTGAAATTTTTTTCTTGCTCCGTTCTGCTAAAATTTGGGGTAGATCGGGTAGCGCGCGGGCCGCAGGGTGGATCGGGTAGGGGGGTTTTGCCCTGTTTAGTGTAGATATGACAACGAGGCGGATTCGGGGAGGGGCTGGGCTTAGATTTTATCCCGCCACCCAGACTATTTCAGGTCGGGGCGGGGCGGGGTGAGGCAAAAAACTGCCCGTTTGCTGCCCCGTTTAACTTTTTTTTTAAGGATTTGGTGGTAAATTTTGAGGGTTCTAAGCTACTTAAAATTAACTACCTCCTAAAAAAATATTTTTAGTAAAATTTAAGGTTATATAATTAATTTTTTCTTTTTTTTTTTTTTTGAAAAAAAAAACACAAAATGGGGCGGCCCCGATCCGCCCCGCCCCTCCTCCGTGACCCGTGTTGGGGCAGCGGATCAAGCGGCGATCCGCCCCACCAACCCGCGGGGCGGTATTTTTTTGCCTCGTTTGGTTCGGGACACCACAGGTTAATAGTCGGGTCGGTTTAAATTGACATCCCTAGTTTACTGACCTATTTAGATTTTGTTATAAATTTTTTATTTTTTTTCATATTTTTCCATATTTTTTAATTTTTTTAATTTAAGATCGGAAGATCGGCACACGTTTTTTTATATTTTTTATTTTTTATTTCGACCATGACTTGCCTCGCCTCGGGACCCGATTTGCCCTAAACTGACCCGCCTGAGATGGAAAAAATTTGCTGAACGGGCCCCACATGCTCTTGATCGGGTTAGTCTAAATTGTCATCCCTACATCTAGTGCCGTAATGACACTTATATTGAGTGTTTGAAAATTTTTATTACATGTATTATTATATACACAAATTGTTGTACGTGAAGATCAAATTTTTGATACTAGTGACAAAATACTTGAAGGCTACTTTTACTTTGTCAAAACATATGGCTTACCACATAGTTGATTTGGTCATAAATTTTGTTAAACATTTTCTAGTGACGTTCATTTTGTGATTGTGTTATCCAACAACTAGGATAAAAGATTTCATTCAATTCAAGTATGTATATAATATAAACCATGAAAAGCAATACCATCGTTGAATCTTAAAAAAAAATAAATTCAAACTTACTTTTTGCAAGATGTTATTGAACCTAATTTGAGGATGCAACTATAAAATCTTTCACAACTTACAAAATACGAAATATAATGAAACTTTGTCAATTAAATTATAAGCAAATAAGCAGTGTTGCTTTATGAGTATCGTCTTATTGAGTTTTTCCCCAAATATTGTGCTCACCCATTAACATAAAGCCCCATTCACAATGAGATGAGTCTTACTTAATGTGAAACTACCACAACGTGAAGAATTATTCAATTTAACACTTGAAGATATTGCTTGGGTGAAAATTTTTATCCACTAACTAACACATGTTGTAATACAAAAAAGATATAAAAATTGAGAATATTCGTTTATACGTGGAGTCTACTCATTCACCCACATAAGACGGGAATAACAACACCTCTATGTGGTGTTTGAAATATTTTGTTAATTTCTATTGGTTGACCCCTTTTTTTTTTAATTTGAGTTCTGTTGGTTGACTAATTGATTAGAGATTTAGGAAGGAAAAAGAAAAAAAGAGTAGCCCAAAATTACAAAAATTAACAAAGTAAAAATAATTACTATTTGGTAAAAAAAAATCTATAAATGCGTAATTACCGGGACAGGCAGCACGTCCTATATAAGTACATGAAAATTTCCATTTTTCTCCCCTCACAGGCTACAGCCAAAACCAGCAACCACCACCAACGCCGGTATCAGATCTCCACCGCAGCCGCCGCCGAATGGAGCCGCCGCCTACCCCTGCCACCCCCACAGCAGCTTCACCTCATTCAAACCAACCCCTCCCTCCCACTACCACCACAAAACTCCGACTCATGTGCAGCTACGGCGGGCACATTATTCCCCGCCCCAGCAAGAAGTCGCTTTTCTACGCCGGCGGTGAGACCCGTATTGTCGCCCTTGACCGCCTCACCACAGCTTCCTCTCTTTCTGCCCTCACATCCCACCTCTCTCGTACGCTCTTCAACAACCGTCCTTTCCACCTCAAGTACCAGATACCCAATGAGGGCCTTGACTCCTTAATTTCAGTAACCACCGACGAAGATTTGTTCAATATGCTGGAAGAACACGATCGGATTAATCAGTCTTCTACCCTGCCGGCGCGCATTAGATTATTCCTCTTCCCCGTCAAACCCGAGTCACTGGGGTCTTCCCTTCTCGACCCGAAATCCGAAACTTGGTTTTCCGACGCTTTGAAGAGCACGCGGATCCTGCAGAAGGGCGAGTCTGCGGATACTGGTTTGTTGATGGATCTAGGCCTCGGGGCTGGGTCTGATTTAGAAGTCCATGTGGATCGTGGAAGTAACAGTGGTTGCGGCGACGGCGGCGCTGGCGCTTTTGAGTGTAAACACGGGGCTGAGTCATTGGTTTTAGAGACGAGTTCATCTTTTGGTTCGACTAGTTCTTCCATTTCAATGTCAAATTCGCCGCCTATTGGAGTGGTTCACTGTGATGAGACTGGACTGCAGGATAAGAAGATCAGAGTGCCATCATCAGCCTCAATTGAAAGGTATTTGATTATTATGAATACTCTCGTGACTTCTGTTTTTCTATTGCTGAGAAACGCTGAAATGAATATTAGGTTTAGCCATCTGGAAACTTTTGAGCTCATTCTGGTCATTAGGTTTCGGTTACTCCTTGTATTTTGGAATTTGATATCCAAAATTCTTTAGCCCTCCGGAAAGTCTGAAGTAATTAGATGTCAAAACGTAAACTTCCAGTATTCGTGTTCTGAAACACGGAGTTTTAGATAATTAAACAATATATTTGTTCTGCCCTTTTTGCCATTCTTTCTTGGTAACAGGGCAGAAGTATAAGCACCATGATCATCTTAATGTGGTAAATTCAATCAAATTTGAGCTTTTCCGATAACTTGGTGATTTTACAGTGATAACAGTTTTGGAAGTGCTGTGCATCAAACGAAAACTGGGATGTCTCAAGAGCCGCTGCTGATTCAAGTCTTTTCAGGGACATTATTGAACCAAGTTGAATACGAAAGTAATATTTCTGCTCCTCCATCTACAATTGAGTCAGAACAATCCGAGACGCAGTATATTCACGGAGCTGTTCATTACGTACCACAATACCCTACAACCCCAAGTCCAATCTCACATTATTACCCAGTGTATCAGATGCCAATTCACCAGCAGCAGCATATCTCTTATCCAGCGAATCAGTCATGTCCTATTTATTTAGTGCCAGTAAGGCCAACTCAATATCATAATATGCCTTCACAGTATAACCTTGTTGACACAGCTTGTGGTGCCTTGTCTCGACCTCCTTTGCCTCCACAAGCAACAACAATCAGTCAGCCTGTTCACAGAGAGGTCTTGCCAGCACAACATACGGCCGAATCATCAACAAAGGTTTGTGTTAGTGGCTGTTCTGCAGCACCACTGATTAGTATATCTTCTAGTCAGGGTCAACAGTTGATAGGGACTCCTCTTCCACAGATCCCTTCTGAGTCAGTTACAACTCCCGCAGAGGAAACTATTACTCAAGGGCATGATTATGAATTCAATGATGATATTGCATACAATCCAATATACAAAACTCAGCCTTCAGTGCCTGTAATACCTTCACAGTATCAAACCTTGACAAAGGGAGCAACTTTGTTGTTTTCAGAGTCTTCAGTCCAGAAGCATCAGCCTGCAATGCCTACTTCATGATGCTGTTATCTAAGGAGAAAATTTTGTAGGAGCTCTCCCTCCCTCTCTCTTGGTGTGTCTTTCTATCTATGGTTTATTGATTTTTAATTTGCCGTTTGTTTGGATTAATGGTTGTCTTATAAACTAATAATTCAACTAAATTGCACCTGGTGGAGGAGCATCAAAATGTTGACGACATTCTGCCAGGAAATGATACTCTCTTAGATACACTGAGTCAAGATTGCTATGAGAAATCAACAGATCACACTTCACCTGTAAGAAGTGGCCAACAATTCTATCAACATGGTAAATTACTTCCCTCTCACCTTGAAGGGAGGTGATAACTATGATGAGGTTAAAGTTTTCCTGTGATATCATTCTACTTCTTTTTGAAGACAACTACCTACTTTATAATTCTAAAAGACTTGGAAATTCTTAAATCGTTAACCTGTTATTGTCATAGCTGGCCTGCCTTTAGAAACCAAGATGTATTGAAAATGAGATTGAACTATATTCCTTTTGTTGTCGTTAACCCAAGTTTGCTTGTTTGTTCCTGATGTCTTTGCTGAGAATCTTGTGGTTTCTGGAGATTTTGCCGAGATGAGTATTGCAAATGATCACAAACTGATTGTGGGATCAACTCTTAGGTTCATCAAATTGTTGGGATGATGAAACCATTTTTAATTAAGAAACAGATTTCTTCCTTGCTCATCATCTCAATGGCAGTTTCTTGGTATTTTGTTAAATTAGCTCTGTTTCTCAGAGAGATCTATTCCTTCATTTACAATGTTGCATGTGAGCTTTCACGCTTTTTTACAAGGCCAAGCTTGGCGTTATTTTATTGTTAAAATGCAATCGTGGTTTTATCTGTAAGATGACATCCAATAACCCACTTTTTGAGATAAGTGAATGAGCAGGAAACTGGATAATTTAGAACGAGAGTTATTATTTCCTTCATGTGGAGGAGTGAGGAACATCTGGATCCTGTTCTAGGGGAGGATAACTTATTGTAGGCATCGCCATACTATTCTTCAAAAAATCTTGACGAAACTAATCTACGAGTGTATTTGTTGAACTGGTGTTGCAATGTCAATTATCTTGATGTTCTATTCCTGGTGTGATTCAGTTTTTTTCCCTCTCTCTCTAAACGGTGTAGAAAGAAGCTGTTTCTTTACCATTTTTTCATTGTTATTTCCTTTTTTCATATACTTTGGGAATATGAGATTCCCATTTTTTACACAGATGATTGTATCCAAACTTGGAAATGTTTATGTATCCAACTTCTGAACTTGGGTGGAAAGTTGATATCTTTGTTGATTGAATGTAGCTTTTCTTGTTTTTAAGTTTCTGTCAATGCTGGTAAAACCCTTTCAATGCAATTGTAATTTGTAGTGCTGTTTAATTTTTATTGGTACAAAAGTTTTATAAAGAGTAGCGTTATTCATCATTGTATTATCACTAGGTGATATTAAATGATAAGTTCAATTCAATAAATTACACGCACCCACATCGCACTTATATCATTTAATGACATCACATTGGCCATTGTTACTTGAGATGGTGACCATCACCAATGGTAATAAATATTATTATTCTTTTAAAAAAGGTCATGCTATTGTGGTGAAGTCTTTACGAATTCTTTTACAAAATAAGGTCAATTTACCGTCTTAATCATATATTATTTTTACCCAATCAGGCAATTACACAATACACACGGAAAAGATGGTAAAATCAACGTATTTTGTAAAGAATTATCTACAAGTGGCATTTTCCTGTACATTTTGTACAAGTAGAATAATTTGTTTTAATATTTTCATTTCTATATTGCCAGCTGTTGCCGCCAATTCAAGGGGATGTCGGAAGGCAACCTGTTTTTGCAAAAATAACCTAGTGCATTAAAAAAATTAACCAAATTAAATTAATGATTAAGATAGGCTTGTTTTTATTTTCCGTTTGTTTCAAATTATATAAACCACTTTTTGTATGGACGTGTAGTTGAAATATTAGTTTATTTATATACTCTTTCATTTTTTTTAAAACCACAATGTGGTGCTTTTACTGATAAAAAATAATAACAGATAAAGTACACTGTAGCCCCCCAAAAACAATTGGGTTATCCACAAAGCCCAAAGCGTCAAAACAAGGGCCCAAAAAAGGAGAAAAAATAAACAAAGGTAAAAGGAAACAAGGCCAAACTTGGCTGTTTCATCCAATCTCGTCCAAGACAACAAAGATTATATACTCTTATTTAATGTGTATGGTTGTTAAATAATTAATACTCTCTCTATCTTATAAAGATATTTTTCATATAAACTAAGAAAAATTAATTAATATTATTGAAAAGTGTACAATTTAAGAATATATTTTCTAATATATCCTTGATTTATTTAATATTTCATTTTAATTGTTCTTTGTTGTTGATTATTATGCTCAATAAATGAGAGTATAATAGAAAACTACAAGATCAACTAAGGAAATAGGAATATAATTTGTGATGAATAAAAAAAAGGGGGAATATCTTTTTGGGACGGAAAGAGCAATTTTTAAAATATATTAGTGAAACATTCTTAAATTTTACATTTTCAATAGCATTTATTGAGTTTTCCTTAATTATAGTGAAAATGAAAACATGCCTATTTTGATAACATTCCACGCCGCCAGATTCACAAGTGGCGTTGTGTCTTTACGCGTGACTGGTAAGAGATCAAAATCAATCTTAATGGAACAGAGGGGGTAACTTTTAAAAAACAATAGTAAGAGGGTCATAATACTTCTTTTGTAAGACTGGATCGATCCGCCTTCTATCTCTCGGTGATGATTTCAAATAACTAACATATAAAAATAAACCATTATATCAAGTTTGCACATAAAGTTGCTCAAAAAAAAAAAAAAGAGTTTGCACATAAAGTTTAATATCATTCAATGATATCATTATGGTTCTAGCGGATGGGGTGTTGGAATTGAGAGAGCATAGCAGTTGGCGAAATCCTCTCTCGAACAGGCGCAAATATGGGTTTCTTTTCTTCATTATCAATACATAAAAATTACTCCCTATCGTTAGGACGGTAAAAATTGTATTTACGTTAATGATTGATACTTTATGGCATCTAACAGCTGGTTTTAAAACATCTTCTTTAATCTAGTAGTAGCTGTTGGGTGCCATTACAAGAATATTCAAGTATTAGACTTTGTTGAGTGCTATCATTAGAATATTCAAATATTAGACATCTAATTTAATCTAATATCATAACAGTACTAGATAAGTCTATTCAAATTATATTAGCAATTAGTGTTATACTCATATACAATTACAATTTGTCAGGTAGTAAGTTATAATAACAAGTCATAAGCATTTCTTAATGTTTTCTTTGTTGAATTGACTAGTATTTAGAGATGGACACCTCTAGTCAAATACCTAAAATGAATAATTAACTCATAACAATTTCGTTATCGTTATAACGATTTCGTTATTTTTAGAATTGAACGAAGAGTACCGTGAATAAAAAGTAACCTTTCAACTCCTACATACACCTTAAAAAATGTCTTATATTATATTGTGAGCCGCTCACGGGTTGGACACCCCTGGGGCCTAGACGACTACTTAAAATGAATTTTAAAATAAAACCGATATAATTATCGCTATAACAATTTGAATATGCTTGAATGGATAATATCATTTATATTAAAATTTAAACTTTTAATGCTACTTAAAAACTATCACTATTTATCAATCAATTTAAATTTTAAATTTTTGTCACATGACATCACACCATCAAGTTACATACCTGATGTGATATAACTTTTTATGTTGTTCTAATCATTCTCTCCATACACCATTATTATGTGATAATATATATAATTTAAATTTTAAACCTATATGTAAACTACCTCAATTGAAAATAGTTGCCAAAGTGAAGAGGGGCAAATGGTAAAAAGAAAAATAAACGCGCATTGTACAGTTAAATCCGTTGACCGCTGAACCTCAGCACCAATCTTGATGCACATCAGCACCCTTTTTTTTTTTCGTGGGTTGGGGGGACCTGTCCTCCCATCCCATGTACTCGCGCGGCATCGAATCATAATCCCAACTTCTCTTTCATATAAATTCACGAGACTCTTCTCCGCTATTGAAAATTTCTTACTCTCCCCTCCCCTGTTCATTATAATTCCATGCCAACAGATCTCAAGATAATATTAGAAATGTACAGGGTTTAATTTTGAATCGAATTGAGAAGAATTTGAAAATGGACGTGGAGAGATCGTCGCTGTGCAATTGCGTGGTTAATTTCTTGCTCGAAGAGAATTACTTGCTGTCGGCGTTCGAGCTTCTCCACGAGCTCCTCGACGACGGACGCGACGATCAAGCTATTCGCCTTAAGCAATTCTTTGCCGATCCATCTCATTTCCCCCACGATCAGATCTCCCGCTTCAACTCCCTTCGAGGTCTTTCTTACATTGAACACTCTATCTCTCTTGTCTCCCCCTGCCTATATGTTTTTTGTTATTTTATTATGCCGGTGCAGCTACTGATTCGTTCCATTAGTCAAATTAAAGTTGCGCGAAAATTTTCTTTGCTGATTGTCTAGTACTATTGCACCGGTCATACAGTTTGCTTTTAAACTCAGATAAATCTAACTGCTGCATTGGTTCCAGCGTGCATTTTCTGTGACCTACTTCTAAGTATTTCCAACATATGCTGATCGGCGTTGAGCACTAATTGATACTATGTTGTAACTAGTTTCATCAAAATGAGATTGTTTCGTGGAGCCATTTTAGCTAGAAATATTATTCATAAGACCAATTGTAAAGTCAAAATACATCTTTCAAAGTGAAACTGAGTTCTGGCAGCAGTCCTGCCGCTATCACATATGTGCTTAATGCTTTTTATCCTTGTAGGCATTTCTAATCGTGTTAAAGTATGTGTAATGATAAAAGTTAGCATTTTTACTGCTAAGAAATTAAAATGTGAGTTGCAAGTCTCCCGTGGCAATCTACCAACTTCACTCAGATCATAACTAGTCAAATGATTTAGACTCATGCAATTTCACTTTCATGCTGCTTATCGTTTTACCCTCAGACTTCTCCAAAAGTTGCATAATGTGACTTGAATGGAGAACGATTTAGAACAACACAAAGACATAACTTTTCTTTCTTTTGATACTGGGCTGAGAAACGTGCTTTTCATCCTCAAGGCTTCATTTCTGACTTCCTTGAATTAAGTTATTGGATCATAGTGCTTCCTACATGAAATAAGACAGACAGAAAACCTGAAAAGTATAATGGACCTACAAGAGTACTGGCTACATGGGGATAGATATATTGGGAAAGGTTAATTTAACTTCTTGAAATTCTTGCATTTATATATCTATCTTTATAAATTTATTTGGTAATCTCTCAGATTGGATGAGAAGCTATTTGCCATATAAAAATAAATTTGAGGTAAAACCATATATATTGTTACTGCCATGGATGGGGAGGGAGGGGGAGGGAGGGAGCTCAAAATTTGACTGTTTTAGGCAGAAGTTTTGATAATAAAAAATTTCTGTATTCCAAATGAGAGAGAAAGTTGTTCTCTTTCTCATTCGTTCAAATAATGTTTCTGTTATGTTTGTGGGTTTAAGGGGCTGAATCATTCCTCCCTTCCTCCCGCCCTTCCTGCCTCAGGGGGGGGGGGGGAGGGAACCCACAAACATAACAAAAAATTATTTGAACGAATGAGAAAGAGAACACCTTTCTCTCAGGAAGGGAGGGAGGGAACCCACAAATATAACAGAAACATTATTTGAACGAATGAGAAAGAGAACACCTTTCTCTTTCATTTGGAATACAGAAATTTTTTCTTATTAAAACTTTTGCCTAAAACAGTCAAATTTTGAGCTCCCTCCCTCAAATCTTGTCACAGTGGCTTGTTGATGCTTTATAGTTGATGGTGCAATAGCTGCTGCTAAATCAGACCTTGTGATTTGCTTTACTGGAAAAATCTGAATTTCATTTTTCATTGATCTCTACATGTTACTGATGGGTGAAACATTGTTTTCTTTGTTTGTTGAAACAGTTGCAGACCCCCAGAGTCTACTTGAAGAGAAAGAGTCACTAGAAGAAAAATTGGCTATCAGTGAATATGAACTTCGTTTAGCTCAAGAAGACATTCTTAAACTCAAGACGGAGACACAGAAGAAAACCGCAATCAGTTTGGATGAGTCAAATGGTAATTTACTGGGACTGCATAAGGTGTCTAGTTGTTTAAAAGTGTATCCCCATGCTAATATAGTATGCATTTACAGGTTTTATTGTGGATAAATAGATATTTGATTTGGAACATTGTACATGGGATGATAAGAGAGACTATCTGACATCCTTTTCCCAATATGAGAATTATTAATATTTTTTAGGTTCCTTAGTTGCTAATAGCCTACTACTTTAGTATTGTAGACAGCACTTGTACCTTGTCAAATATAGAGATTGTATTTTATTCTCTTTTGCACATTCTTAATTTATCTGCCAAATATATTTCCCAGAGTCAAAGGTAGAAGCTTCTGCAGATCATGAACCAGATCTGCAACCTCAGGATGTTGCTTTCTCAGATTTGGGTCCACTGAAGGAAACAGAACGACAGGATCTGAATTGTGCAGTGAAGGAATATCTACTTTTAGCTGGATACCGCTTGACTGCAATGACATTTTACGAAGAGGTGCTTAAAGCAAAGTGTTTTGTGTTTGCTTCCAAATTCAATGCCTGTATTTGAGTTCTTATTCTTTGCTCATATGTCCATTGGTTGTTCTTTTATGTGAGCGCTTATGTGTGTCTTGCATGCTGTGTTTGGTAGTTTGGTGTCTAGACATAAGAAGTCACGGAAAGTTGCTTTCCCATTGTAGACTTTGAATGCCTATACCTAATGCATATTTCGTAGAATCTGATAATAGGATTGGAAAAGTTCCTCATCTTAGATTAGGGCTTTTTTAATGCAAGTCCAGGAGAGAATATATTTGGTGGATACAAGTTAATTGTATGTGGAAGTCTATATGCTTGCCAGAAAACTTGTTCATTTCCAAGTGATCATTTCTTACTGTTCAGCTAAAGCATTCTCCTTGCTAGCAACTAAAAGGGATAGGTACTTTGATTGCAGTAAACGAATCTATTGATTATTTATTTATTTATTTTTTAAACTTAAGTAGTGTTAATCCAACCCTGGGATTTTTTGCATGTTTTTGTAGTCGCATCTTTAAAATGAAGAATAGAACATCAAATAGAATATGTTCCTTGGGTGGGAATATTTTACTCAGTTCAATGTCATCCTTTCCTTGTGCAAAATGAATTATACTTGATTTAATTAGAACTTATGAAATATTTATTCCTTGATCTTAGTAGGGTCAGTTCAATTCTGGAATTTTAAGCTGTCTTTATTCTCTCTCACACACACAAAATACTTTCAGAGGAAGAAAACAATGTCTAACAAAGTGATCCTTGAGAACATTTTACCCTGGTTAAGTGCATTATCCATTTCAGTATGACTGTGTGATCTTTTCCTAGTGTTGGCTTTTGTTATCCGAAAGTTGCCCAGCAAGGGTACCTTAGTTGATTTTCTAGATAGTTTTCTCTTCAAGAAGTATTCACTGTATTAATTTACTTACCAAGATCATTAATTCACTGTTCAGAGCGCATTGGTTGATGACTTGATGTTAAAGATGAAGAATATATCTTTGTAGTTTTTTTACGTTTTAGTTGTCTTCGGGATAACGCCTCTCTATGTAAACATATTAAAATATTTTCTTTGCACTCGTACCAGGTAAGTAATCAGAACCTAGATGTGTGGAAGAATTCATCTGCATGTGTTCCTGATGCACTGCGCCGTTATTACTACAAGTACCTTTCATCAACAACAGAGGTTGCTGAGGTAATTCTTCCATGGAAGAGTGAACTTTACGTGTTCACTTTAAGTGGTTTGGATGAGTCTGTGCAACTTGCCAAATGTAATTAATGCTCATCTCTCAAGCACTGGATTTGAATCATATATGAACAATCTATTCTGCTGCATTTTGAGTTTCCCATTTGGTTCTGGCTTTCCCCACGAATAATTAAATTTACTTTGCAATCTTTTTGTTCAGAATTTAAGTCATAGATGCTGGCTGACTTTGGCAAATCTTCCCCACACCCACCCTCCCCCCCCCCAAAAAAAAAGCCAAACTCATATGGACACACACAAAATGGGAAAGGAAAAAATAAATAAATAAAGCTTTAGACATAGTTTGGAGTAAAAAAAGGTTGAAAGGATTTTTGGGCAGTGGTATTTAACCTGATTAGACTCTTGATCCTTAGAGCCAAAAAAAAAAAAATTTGATTTTTGATCCTTAAGAAATGGGGAAAAAAATGATTCTTGATCCTTAGAGAAATTTGATGTGGCAACTTACTTGACACCTGACATTGTTTAGCTCATGTGCTTGAAGTATTCCTCCTTGGAATTTCTGAGGAACTGGGCAAAAACTTTAGTAGCATATTCATTTGTGACATGGATCAAATACAACAAATTATATGAGAATTACTTGTTCTTTTCGTAAAACTGTTCATGCTGATAGGCTGATGTCTGCTGCAGGAGAGAATAGGTATGCTTGAATCATTGCTGAAAGAAAATGATAGGCTGAAAAATGAAAAACAGTCCTTGGTAAAAAGCAAGGACGCTTCTGGTGCACAAGCCACAGCATTGAAGAAGTCCTTGGAGGCACTTCAGAAAGATATAAA
>CAVNYN010225988.1:66841-91587 GCA_963692815.1 Nyctanthes arbor-tristis | reverse complement strand
TACTCCATCGAGAGGAGTTTCTCTTTTTCAATCAAGATTAGCATCATCTATATTCAAAATTGGCAGAAAGGAACCAGAAAATAAATAGAGAAATTGGAATTAGCCCTCATTGTTCTTTTTGAGTCAATCATGTTCCTAGACAGAGATTACGTTTCTTAATTACTCTATGACTATGTTGAACCTAAAAATGCTTTTCTTATACTATTGTTCTGCTTAGATATATACAACGAGTGTGAATTTATTTAATATATATATATATATAGACACACTACAAATGAAAAAAACTTGAAACAAGTCCAAAAAATCCAAAATGAGTTGCATCATTGCATGGCCGAATTAGGAGCCACCTTTTGGCGATAATAAATAAATAAATACAAAACAAATTATGGGTCAAAGAATGTAAAGGTGTTACGATTTGGTATTGCAAATGATTCTTGATTTGTTTGTTATTGCAAATCCATTTTATTGATTTTCCCCTCCAAAAAGGTTATTCTAAAGGTCCTCACGATTTTTATTTTTTCCATAAAGGACCTCAACTTTTGTCTATTAATACGCTTATATCATATGACTCGCTCATACTATGTCCGTCCCTTAGTTCATATTCCTTTTTTTCGTCCGTCCAAAAATATAAGTCACATTCTTTTTAAAATATAATTGAAATATACGTTAGTTTTCTGATATGCTCTTATTTAATCAACAAAGTTGAATTATTAAAATGGAATATTCAATGAAAAATGGTATATTGGAAAAAATAATCTTAAATTTTTCTTTTCTAACACTATTAATTACACTTCTCTTAACCTCATGTAAAATTGAAAATGAGACAATCTTTGTGGGACGGAGGTAATATCTTCTTTCGATGAATTGTTGTAGTTACTCTTATGATTAAATATAACTAATAAAGCACCTGTGCGATGCACGGATAAAAAAATATGTAAAATATAACCATTCTAAAATTAAACTACAAATGAGCAACATTTGTACATCGGTCAAAAATACAAAAGCAATACATACAACGCTAAATATGATTTCAATAACAATATTCAATAGTAAATTCTGAATTACATAATATTTCCTTGTAACTGGCAAAATGTGCATAGATAGGATATCTACAAATTAAAACTATATTAAATAATTAAACCTTTATCAAGTTAAATAACAAAATATTCTGGCTATTAGAACAGTTGAAAATAGAATCATCTTTGTTTTCCAAAAAAAAAAAAAAAGAAGAGAATTATCTTGTTCAACCATTTTATAAATCCGCACACTTTTGACTGACAATTTGTGTCACAAGAATCATCATTATTACTTATTTGTTTGAAAAAGTTTAATTTAAACTTGATAATGAAAGTTTAAAATAAAATTAAACCATTTGTGACATCATTTAACGGTATCATCAAACATGAGATCGAGACAGCATAGAAGAAATTTTCTATTGAATTGATATGTTCAGTATTTTCCAAATTAACTCAATATGTGTTCGCCGATTAAAATAAAATCTTCAATGCCCATTAAAAATAATCGTTGATCTAGTCCACTTCTGCATTGAAATAATGGGCTTTACAAAATGACAAAAAAAAAAAAAAATATTTAGATAGCCACCTCAAAGATCACCCAAAAAAATCAAATTATCAACGCTTAAAAATTATATTTTTAATTTATATTATAGAGAGAGTGAGATAATATTTTCAGTTACCTAAAGCCATGAGTTAGAATCTGAGTATAAAGTTTTTCAAGTTTTGCGATTATGACCAAATATATACATATTTGTAATTACCATGAGAAGAGAGGTAGGAAAAGTATGGTCCCTGCAAAAACGATGGTATGAGGTTGCAAATTTTTTGTGATAATTGGAGATTGAGAAGGTGGTAAACGTGGATAAAATTGGAAAAATAAGCAAAGGCTGAGGTCATATTTGTCTTATATAGGAAAACTAAAAATTAAGAAAATGACAAAAGCCGCATAAGGCAAAACGCGATTATAAAGACGGGTAGAGACGATAAAAACCCACTAAATGACATCAGAAATTCTTTAAAAATTAAAATTATGAATCGTAAAAGGAAAGCGTTGACAAAAGAGATATTCTAGAAGCTGTTCAAAAATAATAAAATAAAAATTACTAAAAATGAGAGAGATACACACATGATTAATACACATGATCCCTAATGATTATTAGTGTTCACAAGTATTTTAAAAACGTATGATTTTTGCATTTTTGTTAAGAGAAAGAGGCTAACTATATCTATAACAAACTTTTTAATAACTACACTATATTTTAATTATTTTTAACATTCCAGACTTTGTTCCTAATTATAACATTTAGGCTCTTAAAAGTTTTTGCTATATTTTTTATCAAATATTTGACTTAAGGGTAAATTTCAAAATTTTTCAACACGTTGGACCCTCAATCTTTCATAAATATGTACAAAAGCTCCCTATCGACGGATTCGGCCAATAATTCCGTTAAATCGGTTTTAAAATTACCTTTAAGCACTTATTTATTTAAGTTAAAAAACAAAGAGGCTTTAAAAAATAATATAAACATAGAAAAGGACAAAAAAAGGAAAATGAAACTGGAGGATCCCCTTTGCTGCCAAAAAGTTTTTTGATTAGCCAAAGTAACTGCCACCACAAAAGTGCACCCAGGGGGATCATGATAGCATTTTTACTGCTTTTTTGGCTTTCGATAGCCAAAAATCCCCCAGTGGTTTTCATTTTATTTTTTGTCCTTTTTTATTTTTATTTTTGAAACCTTTTTTTTTAATTCAAATAAACAAGGGCGTAAATGTAATTTTGAGAGGGATTTAACGGGATTATTAGTGGAATCCATCTATAGTTATATATTTAAAGATTTTAATCTGCGTACCTTAAAATTGTAAGAAAATATATAGTTGCATATGGTTACATGTTGATTTTTTTTGTTTATTTAAAATTTGTTATGCAATCCCCGTAATGAGATTTTAGAAATCAAGATATTAGATACAAGATGTCACATTAATAAAATGTTAAAAATAAAATTATGATAGAAATAAGTCAATGATGTAAGTGTAAAGATTTAAAAACATATAAAGGATAATGTTAAAAACATATAAAGGATCATGAGTACAATTAAATTATGGTATGATTAATTAGTATAAGATGTGGTATCAATATAACCCACAAAAAAAAAAATTGAAGAAGGAAAAATCTAGGTTATTCATATTAAGTTGGAAATGAGAACTTAAATAGAAAAGAGTTGAGGTTTTAGTTTATATGTGAATTCTGATTTACCACTTCAGTTTTGGAGTAAGAGTCTTTTCTACATAGCATTGTGCCATTGATCAAAATGTGAAAGAAAAAATTTGGTACTCCAAGAGTACTGATTCAGTAAAAAACTCATATATTTGTTTAAAGACATCAATTTGACAATAAATTGGGTTCCGTGAAGCCAAATATCGGTTCTTAATTATGCAAACAGGCTGGAGCATGAGACTCTTGAATTGAAGCACCAGAATTTTGTACCAAATTTTGATATATCAAAAACCTTTTTCAAGTTTTATTACCATAATTTATCTTTGTTGAAATGCTAAAAGTATGCCTAGTTGCACCAACTACCAAGCCCAAATCCGTGTATTAATTTCTGTACTAAATATATATATATATATATATATAAACAGATTAGTCTGATGTACCTTTGTACCGCAGTTTTCCCGCAAAAAATGTCTTAAGTGAGGACATTTTAGACATTTTTTACATGTTAGGTAGATTCTGCGATACATTATAAATTAGTATTTCTCTATTTTTTCAATTAGTTAGGAATTATGACACTTATCTATTTTTATTTTCAAATATTTTGATTAAATATTTTGTTGGATTTATCTTATCTTCTTAAATATTTTGTTAGATTAATTTATATTCAATGTTTTTTTATTTTTTAATTTAAAATCTTTTTAATATGCATATCTTATCTAAGAAGTATTTCGTAATTTGTATTAAACTATTTAATTTTTAGTTAATGCATTAATTTTTAATTATTGTTTATATGCTTTCAAATCAAGTAGTTAATTATTACGTTACTTTTTTTGCATATGACAAATATAGTTTAATTAATACTTCATAATTTACAAAATTCATAGTATAGTTACGGAGAAAAATAAAATGTTTAATTTCCTGATATATAAGAATAACAAGGGGTCTGGTTGGGATCGGGTATACTACACCCTTTAACGTACATATCAATTTTTTCCTCATCCCTACTTAAATCGGAGACATGTTGGAGAAGGGTTAGTACATATAATTCATATTACTCATTTATTAACCAATTTAAATATAGTTATATATTTCTATTTTCATTTTTTGTTTATTAAATAGTATTCTAAACTTTAAAATTACAATTGAAATTACTGAGCTTTCTTAATAAGTTTCATCATCTTTTTACTTTTCAAACCATTAGAGATTTTAGTAAATATTTTTATTTTCATCAAAAAAAAAAGTAAATGGGTCGGATACGAGTACAAATTATCATGCCCTTACTCGGTATATTGTTAAGTCAGGTCGATTTTTTTTAATCTCATCCCCGACCGAGTTACATATTTAGTCAGCTACTCCCTATCTTAACAGGATCGGGTACCCCGTGGGTATCGAGTTTGTCAGGTCTTTTTGTCACTCCTATTAAAATCACTTAATAGCATCCCATGTCGAGTAAGTATATAGTAACTATTAGTTAACGGTAAGATAAGCAAAACATTATAGTTCAATATGATTAATAATACATTACTTAACATTTCGTATTAATGTTAGATATAATTTAATTTGGTATCTTTGCACGGGTAATAATCTAGTTAAGGTGAAAGAAATCACAAATTAGTGACAAATCAGTGGCAAAACAAGTAGTACCATGAAGAGCTGTTGTTTATTTTTGAAATCTCTGCCTTCAAATTTTTATTTATTTATTTTTTTAATTTCGTTTACAGATGAAACTTAAGAGACCATCAAAAGAGTCAGAACAATATCTAGTGAAGAATAAAACAATTAAGGTGTCAAAAGTTTTAATCTATGTCCAAACATTTGTCAAGTTCTATAATCCCAATCCCATCTTTATCTGAAATTTTTTATTCTCTTTTTCACACTTCAATTGAAAAAATAACAAAAAAGTATTCTCATTTTCCGCACATATAAGTTCCTTGATTCACCCCCATTTTATATACTAATTTCTTTCTTGGAAAAGTGATCACTGAGAAAATCGAAATGGAGGATGCATCCATGTCTAGGCGGTCTAGCAATGGAGGAGTTGAAGGCGGAGAGAAACAAGTAGCGGAGGCGAACGAGAGAGCAATGAGTTATTCCGACTTGGTATTGCGGTCCCTCGCATTGGCACTTACATTGGCAGCGGCCGTGCTACTTGGTGTTGATAAGCAGTTGGCCGTGGTTCCTATGCCGTTGGTCCCAACGTTGCCTCCTGTTAATGTTGAAGTCACGGCGAAGTGGCATTACTTGTCCGCCTTTGTGTGAGTATATATTCTTTTGTTTGGATTATTACTGCTTATTTGTCATTATCCACACAGTTATATATAAAGAAAACTTCTACTACTGTACTGAAACTTTGTAGTACGTATTCTAGACAAATGAGACACTGACATTTGCATATAGAATTATAGATGGCCCCCACAAATCGAGATGTGTAAGTGTCGTGTTTATATTTTCTTCAACTACAAAGTTTTTGATTATTTCGTCTAACGAATCGTATTTTGTTAGATATTTTGGTATACAAAATTTTCAATGTAACCAATTAGGTTTTCATGATCACTAAGTTTTGAATATTGAGTCAAACTTAAATTTGTTATAACAAGATCGATGTTTGGTACTTTAGGTACTTCGTGGTGGCAAATGCAATAGCATGTGGCTATGCTGCCATCTCATTGCTTCTTACATTGGCAAATAGGGCAAGAAAGAAGGGTTTGGGGTTGATGATAATAATAATAATCCTTGATCTAGTAATGGTGGTGCTCCTCTTTTCGAGTTTCGGTGCCGCCTCCTCCGTCGGCCTTATCGGGTTTCAAGGAAACTCGCACGTACAATGGAGGAAAATATGTAACGTCTTTGAAAAATTCTGTGGTCAGGCAGCTGTCGCTCTCGGCCTCTCCTTTATTGCTTCAACGTTGTTCTTCTTGATGGCGTTGCTTACTACTCTAAACATACACAACATACGTCACTAAAAATGTGTACTATTAATTTGTTTCGTGAAGTACTTGCCAAACCGATTTGTCTGTAATCTTTGATATATCTTGCAAATGAATTTTTACATTTTGAAAGCAAATTGTCACAGAGATTATAAGGAAATTAAAGAGGAGATACAAAATGAAACTCGAACAACATGGAATGATAATTAAGAAAGGAACAATAGTTTTATGACACTTTCGAGGCGAGATGTATCGTAACGGCACCTTAACAGAAGTGCTAGAAAATTCTCGTAAGAAAGCATTGGTAGTCAATCAAGAGGAACTTGAAAAATTATGAACAATCGAGAGCAATACACGTGATCAAAAGCGACTAAAACCAAAGAAAAATCCACGAACATGATGGAGAAAATGACATGTGCGATCACATTAGTCACATAACTCCCAACAGGGAATTCGATTTAGAGTTAAGTGGTTCTAAACCAATGTACAGTCAATCGCACAATCTCTGCGAAACGGATATGAGATTTTTCTCTTTTTCCAATTTTGGACTCTATATATTTTCTTAATATTATAAGACATTTTTTTTAAAAGAAAAAATCCTAATTCATTTTCTTTTCTTTGTTTTTATCTCAAGAATTTAACTTGTCAGTTTTCATAATTCTTTATGGAGTTTTTCATTATAAGCATTGGTATCCCACTCTGTATTCTGAAAAGTTAATTTCATGATTTTTATATTTCTTGGATTAATTAGAACTTATATTCGTCAATTTCAAGGATTCGTCCATTTGTGAGTTCACATCACAAAATTTAAAATCATATGAAGATAACATGTGCTATTTTCCGTCTACTAAATATTGTATAGAAGCTAGCTATCAACAACTTAATTGGTTAGGAAATAGGTAAACATGTGAATCCACGTACATCGGAATGGTAACGATATATGCATGTGTCTATACGTACATAAAATGATGGTTAAGAACAAATATTGGAATCAAAGAGTTCTTGTAATAAATGAAACTACTCATCAATTCCCAATTCTTCAATCTTCCCTTTTAATGTTACGTTATATATAATATTGCTACTAATGCTCAGTACTAACTCGTGTGACATTAAATAATATGTCCACGTATTTAATTTCACTACTTATTATTTATGTTATCACCTATACTAGTACTTTACATTATTGGTGCTACTCAACATTATTCTTGCCATTAATTTCCACTACGCACCATCATCTCATCTAAAATCCCTTTGCCACCTAAGCGTCCAAATCCTTATGACGATATTTTACGCAAAACTCAAATCCTTAATGTACACTCATTATTATTTATTATATATGAGTAATAATAGGCTTTTATTTATGCAACACTACACACAATCCTTTGAGCTCTTTTCTATTTTCATCTCTAGTTTATAACACTTATTGAGGGCATCTATAAATGACTCTTTAGACGCAAGATGCTTTTTATTTTAGAGAGTAAATATGTAAAAATAAGTTTAAGAGATTCTTTAAATTAATTTTTCAAGATTAAGTGGAGTTTAGAGAGCCAAATTCATTCTCCATGATTACAACTTGCAACAATTTTTTCTTGGTTTAACAAAACCAAAATTGATTTCAGCGGTTGTTAATGAATATAAAAATATACATAAATGTTAATTATTTAAAATAGGAATCATATATAATAAATGTTTCTTATAAAATGTAAAATAAATATATAGTTAAAAATAAACAATTTGATGGAGAAGGTAAAAATTCTATCATATAAATTTAAAGATGCTCTCTAAAATATATTAGAATAATCTCATTTAAAATAGAGGCCCGGTTGAAATGGCGGAAGATTTTGATGTTTATTTGCGGGGATAAAAAAACACTCGTAAAAAAGAGGATTATGATATGAGTCTATCAATTATCCTAAATATCAAGTAGTCAAATCCTTACCTTACAACCACAAATGTGAATGTCATACGTACGCAATAGTTCTCTAAAAGTAGACAGATTGCTAGCTCAAGACAAATTATTGGGCCCCAGATGAAATAAAGTCTGATGTGTTGAGCTATAGATAGTGTCAAATGCTTACGTAGGATGTATTTAAGTACGCTACATTAGTTGATAGTACACTATGTTTGGCCCACATGATTGATATTGCCTGCCTAGCACACTACGACGGTGTTTGACACTATTTATGACGTCAAATATCTGATTTTATATTACGTCCCACAAATTATTATAGTTGGCTAAACATATATATATACACACACATATAATATAATAATATAAAATAAAACAAAATCAAAGAGAGAACGAATCCAATCGTATAGCAAGTCGAATGAGGTGCAACGTTCGAGGTTAAAGATGTCAAGAAAAGTACGAGAGTCATTTGGCTTCCCGCTGAACTGGCTCGTGTGAGCCAACTCGTCCTAAAATATAGTAGACAAGCTGTGAGCCAGTTCTCTGGTCGACTCAATTACTAGCCAGTTGACCTTGTTGGATGCGAATAATAATTTTGACGACTTGAGCTGCAAGCTCAGACAAGGTGGCCAGCAATATTGACCGAGTCTGCTCGACTCTTGACCAACCATTTTGACACATCTAGCCCCACTTCAGGCTAGAGTTTTGAAGTTGAATTGTTATGACCATAAATGTGAATTCAAGACGCAATTACACTACCCACCAAACCTTTAACCGAACAAATTTTCAGTACGCTTAAAGTAACAACTTCATCCCCTCCGACGTAATCAAGAATCAAAATGTGGAGTTCAATTTATTGTTAAATTAGAGTCCTTAAATACATATATGAGTTTTTTTTATTAGTCAGAAATACCAAATTCATTGCACGTATGAGAATTTTTTTAAACCCTAACGCCGACCCCACCTCCGCTCATTATTTTCCTTTCCTCTTGCCCCTTGAAAAAGAATCCTCTCTCTCTCCCTATATTAAGTCCTCATACATGCACAATTTTCTATTCTATCACCCTTCTACATCTTTGCTTATACTTCTTTTTCTCTACTAGCCAGAAACATGTTG
This sequence comes from Nyctanthes arbor-tristis, assembly GCA_963692815.1. Classification (NCBI taxonomy): domain Eukaryota; kingdom Viridiplantae; phylum Streptophyta; class Magnoliopsida; order Lamiales; family Oleaceae; genus Nyctanthes; species Nyctanthes arbor-tristis. Next base: position 82,403 of record CAVNYN010225988.1, on the reverse strand, counting down.
AGCATTGGAATCGAGGGTGGCGTTAGTGGCGGCGACAAAGAAGTAGTGGCGGTCGCTAACAAGAGGACAATGAGATATTCCGACATGATTTTGCGGTTCTTGGCTGTGACGTTTACACTAGTGGCGGCCGTGCTTCTCGGCGTCAATAAGCAATCGACGGTTGTTCAGATACAATTGGTGGCAACGCTACCGCCAGTGAATATTGGGCTCACGGCGAAGTGGCATTACTTGTCTGCCTTTGTGTGAGTAGGATCTACTATATTCTATTTTCGAGCATGTTGGACTAATTAGGTTACCAAAATTTCCTTATATATTAACCATTTTCATTTAACAAAGTTAATTAATATATTTTATTTAAGACTAATATGAGTTACCTTCAAATTGGTCTTAAAAAGAAAAAAAAAAAAAAAAGACTTTACTTTCGAAAGATATTTGTCATCTGGAAGTTAGGTGAATGCATTTTTCAGCCTTTAAGTGACAAGTTGCTGATTTTGTGACGTCTTTAGCACGTACTATCGAGTATCGGCTAATTACTTTTCAAGCATTGAAGGGCAATAAATTTTATACTTAGAAAAATTTTGAAAACGTATTATATATATATTCATTATGGCCATCTCAAATCATCTTAGTCAGGTTATTTGTACGAGTTGAAATGTCTATTTCAATGCAAAAGTTTTTAAGTGTGGCTGGGAGGTGCCTCGTCTCGTCTAAATAAATAATATTAATCGATGTGTGTGGTGTCCATTCAATCAGTTTTAGGTGGGTTTGGACCCAAAAGTCTATTGTTTTGAAATCCATTAAAAGCCGAGGTAAAGGTGGAATTCATGTCGTTTTAGTTCTTAATTAAGAATTGATCGTCAAATTACAAGAGAGAGAAAATTATTGTTGTTTTCTCATGCTACATGAACATGAACTCAAAAAGTTTGGTACTATAGTTGATACACAATCAATACAGGCCACATATGTTGTATCAAATTTTGTCTACACTTTTGTGTACAAATAAAATTATTCATTATAGTAACTTGGTTTGATCATTATGCCTACGAGTATATATAGATGAACATAAATGTTAGGGAGTTAGATCTACCACATTAATTGCTACTCGGTATATGAGGTGAAAGGCATTTAATATTGATAAAAATGAATTTTAAAAACATTTATTATAACTCCATGCAGTAAGGTCAGTACACTAGTTTTTATTTGTTATTATTATTATATAAATAAATAAGAGGTATATTAAAAATAAGAAATTAATTATCTACGTTTTATAAATGAACCAAAAATTTGGGATAGACATAAAATAAATAGCAGATGACTATATATCTTAGTGAAGAATTTGTTTACTTTCATATTTTCGAGAAAGCGTTTTCAAGAATAATAAAATAAATAAATAAATAAATGTTACGACAAAAACAAATAGAAGGACTATGTATTTATGATTTTTAAAAAAAAAAAAATTTATGTCACACTTAATTTTATATATACTGCAACCTCTTGTTACTACTTTGAGACTTCTGGCTAAAATTAAAACATATAGTATGCCACAGTAGAGTGACGTAATTTTCCTAGAAGGACTATGTATTTATTATATTTATAACTTCAAATTTAATGTCACACTTAATTTGTTGTCACGTTATATTTGGTTTAGGTACTTTGTGGTGGCAAATGCAATAGCATGTGCCTATGCAGCAATCTCATTACTCCTCACATTGTCAAATAGGCCACGAAAGAAGCGTTTGGGGTTGATGTTAACAATCCTTGACCTAGCCATGATGTCACTCCTCTTTTCCGCGGTCGGGGCCACCTTTGCCGTCGGCCTTATCGGCCTTCACGGGAACTCACATGTCCAGTGGCAAAAGGTGTGTAATGTGTTCGGAAAATTCTGCGACCAGGCAGTTGCTGCTCTCGTCATCTCCCTCGTTGGTTCGATTTTGTTTTTCTTGATGGTGGTGCTGGCTACTTGGAACCTCCATAAAAAACATCAGTGAACAACAATCGCGGTTGTTCTGACGTGACATGGGCAAACGATAAGCGCATATATACCGTGTAATGTGTTAAATTTTATGCATTCTTGTCAATCTTTACTATGATGTATGATAATGTACTATGTTTCAATGCCAATCTTAACTATGATTTGTAGCTGGTTCTGGGACGACATGCGTAAAAATCAAAATTCAGATAAATCTTTCGCTAGTTTGCTTACATTGCCAGACAATCTGAGTATCTATAAATAGTGTACAACAACAACAACAACAACAATAACAACGACAAACACAACCCAGAAAAATTAAGCTGAATTTTTCTCCATATTTTTGAAGAGAAGAATTGCCTAAGCCACATATTTCATTATAAATTACAGTTCAATGGACACAAAATGAGAGGAAATAATCGAAACTGAATAAAAAAAAGAAATCGAAAGGTCCCCTCTTCTCTTGTTTTTTAGGCTTGCTCAGAATCAGGCTAAGAATGTCTACTGGGGAAGAACTGGAGGTGCAATTGTTCGAGTATTATACGACTTGCAATGGCTGCATTTCTGACCAATCACGTGGAAGTAAACCTCGGTCGTGTCATTGCAATCGTTGCACAGAATCCAAACCTGTGAAATTGAACCGTATCAGACACTGGTCAGTGGATTGCACGTTGGATAAGTTGGATTGAACGGTATCGGGAAGCAATGGGTTCAACCCTGTTTTACAGAACACAAATTTTGCAAATTGAAATTAGAAGAAGGGCTGCATGAAAATACCTTCCTGTTTCTGTACTCGTCGGGCATGACAGTTGCTTCTATCTGTAAACAAGCAACATTTTGAATACGAATGACTTTATACGAACAAGCAAATCATAATCAAATAGGATAAAAGCATTTCATTTATATTGTCAGGAAAAATTTGCAGATTTTGATGTGATCAAGTTTTTTCTACAGCCCCTGCATTCCCTTCTATCTGTAAATCCACAACACCTTCAACACAAGTATGAGTTCAAATAATTTTGAATGCTTTGATGAAAAATCTCAGTGAGAAAGTGGGCAGACGAGGCAAAAGAGCTTTGAAGTTCACACCTGATGCATGAACAACCAAGTTTTTAGCAGAAGAATGAAATTAATGAACAGATAGCATTCTCACAGTAAAATTTCACTAGGATAAGCAGATTATTAACAGCAGAAAGTTTGAATATTCCAGTTAAAAGACCTGGACTAATGACTTTAAGGAAATAATCACTACATGTACTAATAAAATGTGGGATAATCGTTCAAAAATTAGCTAGCATTACAGGAAGCTCACCCTATGAATAGTCATGACATAAAGAACCTGAAACCTTTCAAGCCAGAATTATTTCTACGTGTGATTTGTAAGGAAAGTAGAACAACACGAGACTAGTCCCGATCTCCCGCCATACGTCTGATCCAGCCACACACATGGCAGGTCGTGTGCGTCTGGCGGGATTACGGGAGATCATTTTTTTAACACAAGGCATACAGGTATACCTCAAGAAAGACTCCAAGAGGTGTACTTCTATAGGACTAAGAAGAAATTCTGTCCTATATAAATTTAGGAAAGGTGGTTAAAAAACAAATAGAGGAAGAATTCAAGAAACGACCTAAACTTTAACATTTTTTACGACGTTCTCACTCATCGAGACTCAAAGAGTCTTGGTAGTTGGTTTCTTGTGTATATCTAATTACAAATTTATCCCCACCCACTGAAATAAAAGGTAAAAACTATAAAAAAGAGTTATTACAAATATGGTTTCCTTCATGCTAATCTCAAGAATGAACATGAGCTAAGAATCTTTTGTAACCAAGAGAATATCATGAACGTAAACGACAATAAGCTCTGTAAGTGCAATAATAGCTCAATAATAGCTACCATAAACCTACCTCCTCGTCTATTCTCTTCCAAGCTCCGGACATATCCATCACTGATTTAGAGCATATTGGGCAGGAATACCTGAAAGCCGTGTTCATTTAAGTGTGTAAAGAAGCTTCTAAAAATTCTATCAATTGAAAAAATAACAATTCCAGAGAATATAATATTTCAATAGGTAATATGATCAATTACTTGTCACGCTTTATCATCTCTAAGTAACATTCACAATGCATGGTGTGTCCACACTTCATAACTGCTGTGTCTTTCAACGAGTCAAAGAGATACTGTAAATACAAAATGTGTCAGTATTATCAACCTTTCTTACAATTCAAGATTAATGATAGAAGACTAGAAAACTGTATAATAAAGAAACCTCATAACATATAGGACAGTGATGTCGCATAGAGTTCTCCACGCATGAATGATTGTCACGCAAGCTAACTGAATAACAAGAGCCTGCAAAATTACAATAATTATATACATAGAGATTCAAGAAGAAATGTACTTGAACGGTTAAACCTACTCAAAACAGAGAAAAGGCCAAGTCCAGGTCGATATTAAAAAAGAAATTCACTATATTTAAATTACCAAAACAAGAGATGCCCCATTAATTAGTAACGACTCACTAAATTCTGTTAATTTTCAAAAGGAACACATCAAAGACAAGCATACAAGGAACAAGTTAACCAAAAGTTTAAACTAATTACGATAGTAGGAAGGCTAATAGTGTTGCTCATCATTTAGGTAAGTTTGGCTTTGATTCACGCTACCCTTGCGTGTGGAGAGCAACCCCTCTGATTTTGTTATTCGATGTATTTTGGATGATTTCAAATGAAAATGGGAACTTTCTGTTAAAAAGGAAAAATGTATATTTGGGATTATTAATGGACAGTAAAATAGCAACCTTTTTGTTGTTGGTTCCTAACAACAGTGACAAGGTATTAAATTGGAAAATGAATTTTGTGGCACAATAAAAATAAAGTAATGCCAGAGAGCCCATGCGTACCACACTTCTTGCAGTGGAAGTAGTTCTCACGGCCGCCAACTCTGAACGAGGAAAAAGTACAATCAGATTAGTTATGGAAGATTGTAGTTGGAGCAAGTTCGGCAAAGCTTTAAAAGTTTGGCAACTCCTGTCCCAAGTGGGTGCATGGATGCACGCCATGTACCATGCACCCATATGGGAACAGCCCCTCCGGAGGTGCTTGAAAATTTTCATAAGTAGATAAGTGAACTTGACATTGTAAAATCTTTTTATTCTGACCAAAATTGGAAATAAGTTCAGTTCAGAATTATCAAATTTAATTAGCAAAATTTTTGCTTGAAGGCAAAAAATCTACAAAAATATTATCCGAACAGCTTTGTAAAAAAGGGTAGCTTTTACTGATTTCCGTGCTACGAAAAATATCCTGTCAGCGAAGCACAGAAAGAAAAAGGAAAAAAGAGAGAAAAAAAGAGAAGAGAAAAGAAGTTGCACTCTTTATCTGTTCACTGACCTGCATATCCCACAATCGTCACAATGAAAATGTCCTTTGTCAATCTGCAGAAAGCATAGATTAGAACTCATTTAAAATACAGAAGGAACCAATAGTAAATGAAATCCAATTTATAGTTCAAGACCGCTACAAGCTGGAAAGTAGTCCAACGAACAAACTAAAGAAGGAACTTGTAATGATCATCTATTTAAGATAGGTGGGAGTCTCATCTTAATTACATCATCGTCATAGAATTTGCACACATCACAAAAATATTCTCCCATGTTGACACCGCAATTCGTACAAACACATGTAACCTGGAAGAAAAGTAAATCATTTTCATCAACAAATGAAGCATTGATGACGGAAAAGCATGGAAAGACTAATAGCTCGAGTCAATAGAATGTACAGGCTGCTCCGTGTCACAAACTGAACAGATAACCTGCAATCCATCCATGTTAAGAAGACTTCAACAACAATAAGAATGTAATAGATTCAGAAACAAATAAGCAAGAAAAAGGGATGCAAAAGACGTACCTGTTTTACATCATATCGAACCAATTCATGCCGATCAAAAAAATTTCTAAACAAACTCTGTTGAAAGACAGTGAGAACAACAGAAATCAGAGAAAGATACATCACAGGAGGGACACAGCCGGTAAGCAGCACTAGATGGTATACACCATAATGAACAAATGATCCCAACTATGTTTAGTCAGGGACATCAAAGAAGTCACATGTGTTTCAGGCGTTTGGTATGCCGCGGTTTGCAGGACTGATAACTCAAAGAAATGGAAATAATTAAATCTCTAGATCAGAAAAGCAGAGACAGTTCTACTAAAAGAATACCGTGGCTTCATTGTGACAGTGACGACAATCATAGACCTCGTTACAACAAGGAGCTCGAATCTTGCATCGTCTTCTGTAATGCTTGCATCTATAATAGTTTCAAGTAATCAGAAAGTGTGAACTTTATACCAAAAGAATGAAAAATCAAAGCAGAGACTGAAGATCTGAAACTTTTTCATTAAACACTGATATATTAGAACTATGTTCTATACAGAAAAACAAATTACTTCTGTAATTATGTCAACCGAAAACTCCCAAGTCAGAAACCCCAAACAAAGAGGAAATATTCACTTTTTATACAGTACGATCAAATCCTCAAATTCTAAACAGTAATTGGGATACTAAAGGACACAATCACATTGTTTACATTCATAAATGGGGATTGGATTCTAAAGGACACAATCACATTGTTTACAGTCATAAATGGGGATTGGAGACTCCTACAGTCTAATAATTGTTAAAGCATTGCAAATCCACCCATGAAACAGTTGAAGCCTTCAGCTTTTATTCATAAGAATGTTGCAAATAAAAACAATACAAAGTTGAAAGATTTAAGCTTTATAAACAATTAATCCCAGCAGAAATCAAATGTTCAGCAGAAATATCCATTCAAGTTCAGAACCCATAAATAAAAGAAGCCAAAAGGATTCAATTCCATACGAACTCCAATTCAAATGACAAAAATCATTCAGATTCTACAGAAATTATGCAAAATGTCCAAAAACCATCTAAAATTCCAGGACGCAACTATGTAAACAGGGATTAAATATGAATATATTAGCAGAGATTAAGGAGGAGGGAGGGAAAAAAAAAAAGAATACCCATAACCCATCTTCCCAAAAGTAAGCCGATCATCGGAGGGGCCTTCCATTAGCATTGGCTTAATGATTTCCCAGAAAGCCAGATAGGGTAAACAAGATTTAGGGGGAAGAATGGATTGGAATGGAATGGAATGTGCCCAAAGAAAAGCCTAAAAATAAAACTGAAAATGCCAATACATCAAAGTGGGACACTGAGCCTTTGTATACATGCATTAATTAATTAGCTAATAATTCAACCAACCCAATCTCTTTGCTTTAAATTACTAAATATAGAAATAGTTTCAGGATTGTTTATGTATTTATATGTAAAGCGTAAAAGGTGGGTAGGGAATGGGTAACTAAGGGGAGAAGGCACCGCGGAAATGGGCCAATAGGATTACAAAGATTGAAAGCAATTGCACAGAATTAAAGTTGACTGTATTGAGAGTTCGGATAGGAGGGAAATCTTATGGCTGTTATTTTGGGCTTTGTGGATTCTCATCCAAGGGAAGCAATGGCCACGTGAAGGATAAAAAAATACTCGTTCTCTATGAAGTCAAATTGGGTTGTTATATGGTTCTCGCGTTCCATAAAAGAGCCCGATCTAACTATATAGAAAACACGTGAAAAATACACTTGTACACGATGGATCCTCGGGGAAATAACTTCCTTACTAGTATATTGTTTTAGCGACGAATCCAACAGTAATGAAGAATAATGGCGAAGATTGATTCTCCAAGAAGAACAAAAGAAATTGGAGGAGGAGGAGGAGATAGATAAGATAGACGTAAATTTGATTTTTTCTTTTATTTTTATTTTTTTATTTTTTTTTTGGGGGACAACGAAGAAGACCTTCCTTACCGTCAATGATTAAAATGTATTGTTTTGTAGTCTAAAAGTATAACTCGTTTAAAGTGTATATATGTGTGTGTGCTACGTTACTTAATTTAAAAGTTTAAATTGTATTAGATCCATCGCTTATATGCTATGTGGGTGTTTGATTCTCATTCTTGATTAGAATCAGAATGAGAAAATTATAATGAGATGAAATGAGTGATAGTGATATGATTGTATTTGAATAGTTGTCAAATCATTGATAGGAAGAATTTTAATTTTGATTTTAAAATAGATTCAAATAGCCACATAATCTTCAACACATTCCATATAATCCTAATTCCTAACATGAGTATTTTTCATTTATTAGATGACAATGAAATTTAAACTCAAAGACTTTTATTTATTTTGATCAGTTGTTGAGTCATTTAATTCTCCCAAGTTTAGGGCATCCACATTCTTTGGGGAAAAAAAAGATGTAAAATATTAAATTAAGCTACATTTATGACATTGAGAAATACTATCATCTTTAACAAGGTGACATGATGCGCTACTTCAATGTTCAAGGGACCACCTGGGTGGGCATATCATTTCTACATGGCATGCTTAATATATATAAATGAAGTGCGTATACCACATGAAATTAATTAGACCATGTTTGATTCTCATTATTGATAAGAAAATTATAATGAAGAGAGATATTTTAACAAGCGCTGAAACTTTTAAACAATTCCATTCTCTCACTACCCCCCCCCAGACTCACATGTGACACACAAAGACGCGTTGCGCGCCACTTGCGAGTTTGGTGGTGTATCCCCGCCAGAGTCTGGCGCATGCCGTATGACCAACATTGGTTTCTTATACACGGCGCTCGTCTTTGCGAGCCACGTGTGAGTCTCTGGCGTTAGATCAATTTCAAACTTTAAAAAGGTTTGAAATGAGTTCTTGCGATTGGGTTTGGTTGGAATTATAATTTTTCTACAATTTATTGCGCAAATAATGAGAATCAAATCACACCTTTATATCAAATTACATGATAAGTCCAATTTATAATGTCGGTTGGCCAATCTCACTTTGATTGAATGTTGGTCGTTCAATGAACTGAGGGCACTTTATTGGGTGAGTCCCACCTAGACAATGCCCAGAAGCCAAGAAGGTCGAAAAGGATGACGCATGATCCGTTTAGCGGCCAATGTTAGTCGAATTCAACTATAATCAGAGTAGTAATTATTGTATACTTGTATAAACAAGTGTCAACACTATGATTCAAGTCCATAACGTCAAATTATGATTTTTTGGTTTTCAATAAAATTAGATCAACTAAATCAATAAAAATTAACCCAAAATATTAATTATTATTGATTAAATAGAAGACAAGGTTGCCAAAGGACCTGTAGTGCAGTCTGTAGATTCTTCCAACTAGTATGAAGCCACCGGCAAATCACTAGAATTGAGGTGAAATTATTGGCCTGTCAAGATTCATGAACGAGTTGTTAGAAGAGTAGATAATACTTGATTAGATGATCTATTAATAAATTTTATATAAAAGTGTGCCACAAGTCACTCAACTTTGCAACAATAAAAATCTTAACTTTAACTCGACGTTATTTTGCAACAACAGAATACTTAACTTTAACATGGTGGGGTTTTTTACGGGAACATAGTATCAAAATAATTTCAAGTTATAATCGAAAATCGATAATAAGTGAACTTTTTATAACACTGGCTAACAAGTTCGCATCCATATTTCTTTTTCTCCCCTTATTTTATAAGGCTAATGAAATGGTGTCATGTGGCAACTTACAAACCGGTTTCCAAACACACTGTCAATTTGCAGATCTAGAAGCTTTGTTAGTTTGGCAAAAATCATCATAAACTACAAAAATATAAATTAGACTATATTTTTTATACATGTTGTTATTATGGCCGTTATTCACTTATTTGTAATAACCATTTAATCCATATATATAATTTAAATAACTAAAATCTATTTTAGACAACAAGAAAAGGAAACATTCTTGGTTTTCCTAATTGAATAACTAAATATAATGAAAATTTGACAATATTAATTATATTTTCTAAAAGTTTAATTACGCCTCACTTATACCTTTGTTTAAACTTGAAGTTCGACATACCAACTAGTTATGTTTTAGTTTTATGTTTCAACTTAGTTGAAGTCTACTTAATTTTGGATAAGTTTGAATCTTTATATCTTAACACTTTATAACGTACTACACTTGGTTTTTCAGAAACAACAAAATTTAACAGTTAATGGCTAGTCAGGATCATCAACTAGGTTGCTCCCATGTCTATGCTGACTTGTGTGTTATGGGAAGTGCTGCCCATTTTCCAAAATTATAGGTCATCACATACTGCATCCACTTGTGCAAATGTCCAATGTCAACCTATACATATCTTGGAACTTGTGCAAGTGCAATCAACACCGAATACAGAAGTGATATCTTCTCATTAGACAGTAACACTCGACTTTAAATTTTTAAATGACTGCGCATCTTATTGAGCGGTACTTTTCTTTTATTGAATGGTTGCACTACGTAAAAGAATACTTTAAGAATTTTTTTTTTTATGTCGAGTTATGCTAGTAATCACTAACAACGATTACCATGTATTGTGGTAATAAACAATAAATTGAACTGAAACAATGTTGATTTTATGCATTTAACTAGAATTATCATTTACCACACAATATGTCATATCATATCACATCGAGAGATGTCAAGAAAAATAATATCTATCAAGGCCTTAGATCTCTTTGTCATAACTTTCCAACTTGTCAATTAAAGATGAAAATTGTTATTTAAAAAAAATAATAAAATTGGTGAGTGAGACTCAACATGTATCAATCCTCTATTATGGATTGGGAAATGACTAGCTTGAGCGGCTTTTTTCGGATATTATTATTTGGTTGATTCTTTTATTACTTTTTTAGAGTTTTCCAATACAAATATTTGTTTAGTATTGTCACTCTATTGTGTGTATCAGAATATACAAAACTAATCAAATTTAATTAGAAACAGTTGATATAGAGTTTAATAAAGTAGTTTTATGTCAGTGTTATAGCACCTTCGTTGGTGGAATTTTATATGTACCACTGATGATATCTCCAAGTGACACAAATAATTTGGATTGAACAAGTAGAATCACTAACTATTGCACGAACCATTCTTGAGCAAAGAAGAAAGGTGGGTTCAAGGCACACATAAATGATTAAATGCTCTTTCATTAAAACGCTATTCGAAGCCGGACTTGAGCATTGGCATGGCATGCTTGTGCATAGGACCCATGAAACTAGGGGCCCAAGTGCATGGTTTTTACTTTTCCCCCCTTTTTTTCCCCTTGTTTCTTCTCTCTCTTTCTTTTTTTTTTATTTCTTTTTTTCTTTTTTTGGTATTAGACTATGAAAAGTGTGTCAATTGTCATCTACAACCTTATTATTATGTATCTACATTTTCGAAAATACGCTCTATAAATAATACGTTATATTATTGCTTTAGAAAAATACGTTATATAATTTATACCCTATGTTCTATAGATTATTATTTATCATTTTGAAATCCAATCTCCCAATCTTTCTCGGCAACTTATAATTGTCTTTTTCATATGAGATGACATTTATCTAGATTGAAAACATGTTTTCAGTCTAGTTGAGATCACTACATTTGAGAATGAGTAGAAATGCATAAATACATGTGGGTATTCATTTATTCAATGACCAATAAATAGATGACAACTAGACTGAAGGCTGGTCTCTAGTTTAGATAAATAGTATTATTCTTTTCGTGTAAATTAATATGTTAGACAAGTGCTCGTTTTCACAACCAAACCATTTAAAGAAAAAATTCAAATTAATAAAAATATCAAATTTCAATGAAGTTTATTATTTCATGATTGGTGAATTCTTAGCTAACTTTTTTTTTCCCAACAACTTCGCTTATTATTTTGTTTGGTTATCATGAAATAATAACTAGTAGTGTCGTAGATTTTTCAACTTTATTTTTAGCACATTATGTCAAAGGAAAAAAAAGTCAATCACTATAAGGGCTTTTTTTGTGAATGTTGCTTAAGTCCCTATCAGCTACAGGTCCGGCCCCGATGCTATTTAACCCCACCACAATAACCGTCCACCATGAGTGCATACTATAACCGTCCTATGAGTGCACCAATTGATGGTGAATCAACCAGGGGTTGGAGACGCTGAAGCTTTCCTTTCCATTTTTTATTTTTTTAATTTATTATTTTTTGAAATTTCATGGTCCAATACTCCAATGAATTCTTTGCCCGTGGAACCAATCTGCCTTTTCCCTTTCTTTTTTGAATTTAAATTTAATTTAATTTTTTTTGAAATTTCACTTACCAGTGCACCCAATTTTCGGCGTGTTACCATTTTTCCGGTGTGTTATCATTTTCCAGTGTGAGACTCAATCGTGGTGCAGTTTTTTTCTTTTTTTTTCTTTTGATTTTTTTTATTGTTTTGTTACCATTTTCCGGTGATATTAATGTTTTGGTGATTTTTTTATATTTTTTTCCAGTTGATGATTTTTTTTAGCTTCTTTAGGTCTGTCATCGAAAGTTCTAGTTTTTTTTAAGAGTAAAAAAATGTTCGAATTTTTTAAGGCTTTTTGGGTTTTAATTCAAAACCAAAGTCCGTCCAAACTCGTTTGGTTTCGGGTTCAGATACTCAAAACCCAAAAATTTTTATTCACTATCCGATCGGGTTCGAGTATTTTTGGGCTGGGTTCGGGTAACCCGTTCGGGCTCGGGGTTTTTTGTCCAGGCCTAAGTAACATGCTTTCCGACTTGTTAAAATTATTTTTCCGTGTGAAAATTATTGTTAAAATGATTTTTTCCCTCGATTTTTGGTAACATTTTTTTGTGTTTTTTCCTTTTTTTTTTAAAATAAGTGGTGGTGATAGCCACGCTTTCCGGTGACCAAAGTTTGCGCGGTGACGGTGCTTTTTTTAATTGAAAACTATACTTATTATTATTGTTATAATTTGTAATAAAATAATAAATGATATTAATAAATTTAATAAAAAATTAGTTTAGGGTACTTTTACAATAGAAAATGACATTTCTACAATTAGTTTCAATTAATAGGTACTTTTCAAAACCCTTATTAAAATGGGGGGTTTTATCTAAAGAACGCTATAGGTATTCATGATGCACTCAAGTCTACAAATACGCCTCTAAGATCCAAAGATCCAATGAAGCCTTAGTGGTGGTTGTTGCATAAATTGAGTGTTAGGTCTATTCAATTTGTCTGCGTGTTAATTAGAAAAGTCTCCAATTTTAGGCCCATGATGTGGTTCATTATAAATCAAGTGACATTATATGTTATAGAATCTTACATTGGAAATTTAATTCCGCCAATATCTGGCCCAAGGCGAGATAGGCTATAGCATCAACTCGTCAGTGCTAACGTTATGGTACGCACCACTCGTGCACGTTGCAAAGGTCGCATTGGGCGCTTTAGAGGCATTGTATCTTGGAAGACAAACGTCCATAATTTCCTTGTGCTCTTTTGGTCAACACGGGCGAAATCTGTTTAAGGAGATTTGCTACGGCATGCCTTGCTTCATCTCTTATTTTTGCATTTTATTGTCTTCTCTGTCAATTGGTTTTCGTCGTTTCTCGACAACAGTGGTACCTGCGCGGTGCATTCAGAAGACAACCCGAATACGAAGGATTTATATAAAGTTTATATTCAAGCCTCATATTATACAACGTCATACTAGTGTAAAAGTATCAGTACCAATTTTGTGAAAAAACTATGCAAGAATGAGGGTTAAATGCAGGAAACTATTTGGTGGAAATGAAGGTGGAAATTGGTCAGTCCCGCTACAAAACTTGATCAAACTCCGGCTAAAGAGCTTGATCAAGTATGTGGCAATTATCCAACAAAACAAACGCCACAATACTTGATCAAGTTTGTCGCATACTTAATCAAGCTCCTTAGCTGGAGCTTAATCAAGTTTCTTAGTAAATTTCATTTTTTGGTTGACATGATCAAAGAATAAATTGACCCGTGTATAGATTTTTAGAGACCCTTTTCATACTGTTACCACGGAAAAAAGTCTGGTACTCTAAGAGTACTAAGCACTCGGTATTTCTGAGAAATTATGGATTTACATATGGATTCAAATAGCTCAATTTGTTATTTAATTTGTGCCCTGAATCTCACGTGTAAGTTTTTAATTGGTCAGAAATACCAAGTGCTCAGTACTCTTAGAGTACTAGACTTTTTTTCCTGTTACCACCTTTCACAAGTGGCACAACTTTTAATTGAAAAGTTACAAAATTTGATCTAAAATGTCACAAGTCATGACTTTACTAGGTGTCGCATTCTTTGATCAAATACTATGACTTTTCACAAAAGTGGCAGTCTTTCATTGCCAACGTCCAACTGACATTCTCTTGAATATTGTTTCAACACCTTCTTTATATGAGTGAATGGATACACATCATTACTATGTTTGGAAACCAATTAAAAATAACTTAAATCTATCTATCAATTTAAATTTTAAATTTTAAACACATGACAATATCATATTTAACAACATATTTAATGTGACGTGAACTCTCACATCATTTTAATCATTACCTCCACATGACACAATCAAATCTCGATACATATACAAAATTTGAATTTTAAATCCATTTATAAACCCACCTTTTTTTTTAAATCCTTACCAAACAAACAACGTATGAATGCCAGAAATTTTTTATAGAGATCAAATTTGCTTCTTCGGCTAGGTGATCTCTCATGAATAAAAGACCAACACATTAGTACATTTAATGATAGCAAGATCTTAGTATTAATTTATATATCATGTAAAGGAAAATATAAAGACCCGTTTGGTTAGATTTAAAAAATAAATTTATAAAGGGAATTTATAATGAGTGGAAATGAGTGGTGGAGATTTAATTGAAATTTGAAATGTGTGGTGATTATTGAATAATTGTCAAATTAACAGTCAAATCATGGTAGGTGAATTTATAAAATGCAGAAATAAAGAGTACCAAACAAGCTCTAAATTATTTATACAATACCTCATTTATAAAATAGTATTGCTATTTAGCACCACTGGTGCTTGACACTATATCAAGGTGGCATTAAATGATATGTTGAATTAAGTGGGTCATTTGTTTATTCATTTAATTTCACTTATCATTTAATGCCACATTGAATGCCACCTAGACTGGTGCTAAGCACCACTAGAGCTACATAGCATTATTCTTTATAAAATCATATATTGCTTGAAATTTTGTAAACGAGAAAAGTTTTGAACGTAAATAAATGTAATAACAAGTAAAGGTTAAGAACATATATTATATAATAAAGTGTGGTGTTCTTAATGAAAAATGAAAAGAGACAAATCCTGTAACCGAGACAATTATCTTTCAATTGTTATTTCTAACTGCAATTTAGGGAGGAGCCTCGGCTAAGATATAGGTTAGGCTCGAGTGGGCCGACTTAACTTAGCTCAAGTGTCTGATAATTAAGCTTGCGAGTTAATGGATTTGAGCCACATATTGAATGAGCTTATATAAAAGTAACAAATAATCAATATATGCCTCTCTTACTGCAACATATCCCCTCCTCTTTTCCCTACCTCGTCTATGGGCATAACCAAATGGGCACTGAAAATATAAACACCACATTTTTCAAAATTTTTCCCTTCTTTTTTTTTTTTTTTTTTTGTGGGGGGGGGGGGGG
>CAVNYN010225988.1:13641-66821 GCA_963692815.1 Nyctanthes arbor-tristis | reverse complement strand
CCCCCCCCCCCCCCCCCCCCCCCCCCCCCCCCCCCCCCCCCCCCCCCCCCCCCCCCCCCCCCCCCCCCCCCCCCCCCCCCCCCCCCCCCCCCCCCCCCCCCCCCCCCCCCACTTGGCTTTTCCTCGTTGGAAAACTTTGATATCATCCATCCAGAGTTAACTATCACAATGAATACATCCACCATCACCCACCAAATAGCCGGCATTAATAGTATCCTTATTGTGAAACTATATATAGTGTATATACTTTAATAAATAGTTATGTGACACTTGAATCATTTTTGTTAAGCAAATGTAGACAAAACTAAGGTATATGCTCCATCCTTGTATTTTCCGTCTATGTGACGAATTTTTCAATAATCCAGCCGTCTTCCTCTTCTTCTTCTTTTATTTTATTTTTCACTTACGTGTTTTCTTTTTTATCATTGTTATTGATATTATGACAATTCTTTTTTTTTAAAGATTATTGTTGACGTGTCTTTTTTTTTTTTTGAGACTCGTCTAACAACACGACTTCTCTTTGGGGGCCATACTCATGGTAAGTGGCCCCTCAAGGTTTTGTGAATTCCCTTGAGGGAATCACATACGGTTTTTTTTTTTTTTTTTTTTTAGTGGAGACACTTCTAACATTTATTATGACAGATCTTGCTTCCTATGAGAACCTAGAAAATGACTACTCAAACCACGGACGATAAAAATTATACAATACAATATATAAGATGCCTTGTACACAACATTGAAAGCAAATTTATGTCCTTTCAAGAAAAAAAAATGAAAAAGAAAAGAAAGTAAATTTATGTATAATTCCATCTTTGATATATATATATATATATATATCAGTAATTTATAAAAGTTAATGTTAACTTATTTCTCCTATATCAATACAATAATATTG
The DNA here is from genome assembly GCA_963692815.1 of Nyctanthes arbor-tristis. Lineage (NCBI taxonomy): Eukaryota > Viridiplantae > Streptophyta > Magnoliopsida > Lamiales > Oleaceae > Nyctanthes > Nyctanthes arbor-tristis. Next base: position 65,926 of record CAVNYN010225988.1, on the reverse strand, counting down.
TTCATCATTACTCAAAGTCATCCAACGTGACATATATACACACACGCACATATATATTTAATACATTGTGTTATTATCTGGAGAGTTAAGGATAAGTGAAATTTATAACTAGTTCTAGAGCCTAGATATATATGCTTTTTGGACTGAGGGTTAAAGATAAGTGAAATTTATAAGTAGTTCTAGAGCCTAGATATATATATGCTTTTTGGAGTGGGATAATTTTTTTAGAGGTCAATTTTAATTTACCAAGTAGATATATATAAATAAATCGCCCCAAATTTATTGATGGAAGCCAAATTAGCCTATGAAATGAAGGGTCCTTATTACTACAAAATTTGAGATTGAAATGATGCACCAACTTTTTATTTTCTTCTCTCATAATTGCATACTTTGCATTTGAATTTTATTATACATTCGAATATATCAAATGAATGTCAAATGGATTAATGTGGATTGTAGCCTACTCTGCAGTAAAATAAATGAAATTCTAATTTTCGTGGCAATAACATTTGACAAATATAACATATATAGTAGGTTTCAAGTATTTGATATGGTATAGCTAGCATTAGCTGCTGATGTTATAAAAAAAAAAAAATAACTAGAGACCCATAGCCCGATACAATAATAATTTACCTTGTTATGGTATCTTTGACAATGTTCATCAAAGAACTTTTTATCATCGTCATGTATTTCATCATCGTATGTGTGGTATATCGGTGGATACATGCATATGCAAATTGTAATAGCCCGTATAATATAATTTTTTCCAAAAAAATGTTCATTCAAGCATTGAACCTAGCTACTAAATTATTTATGTTTCTTAATGTGTTTGGTTGAGACAGACTAAAAAGAACAATAAGAATAAAACACCTTATTTGTTACCATGAAAAAAATTCTGATACTCTAAGAGTATTATACTATGCCTTATTGGACAAATCAAGAAATCGAAATATAGATACAAGGGTCCCATTTTGTTGTTAAAATAAAATGAGGCCAATATTTGTGTCCAAATTAATTTTTTGTCATTGCCAGCTCCAAAATTCAACCTTTAGTTTCCTACAAACAGAACCTTTCGATTCCAACAAGATTCGTTTTAACCTAAAACAATATTAACCAAAAAAAGGGTTCCTATCATTTTCTAACTATAAATTATTGAACCAAAACCAGAGGAAAATACCAAAGAGAGGCTGAAAAGAGAGACGGAGGAAAATAGTTTCCATTTTCCTCTCTCTTTTCTCAAGAAAGTGAACATTTCAAGAAACTTTGGCAGGAAAATAGTTTCCATTTTCCTCTCTCTTTTCTCAAGCAAGTGGACATTTCAAGAAACTTTGGCCTCTCCCTTCTAACTGTTTGAAAAATGGGTTGTGGTGAATCAAAGCATGCTGTTGCAACCCAAAGCACCATCACCAAAAGCAAAAGCAAGAAATCCAAATCCAAGAGGGAGGAATTAACTGCAGAAGATTCTGTTGATCAATCAAATGCTGGATTAATCCAACAAAAAGAAGAGAATGTGAAGGAGAATCACAAAGTTGTCGACAAAGAAAGAGCAGGTAGAAAATCCGAAGCAATCAGCAATGGAAATCTCAATGAGGAAAAGGAAAATGTTAAAGTCGAAGATGGAGATGAGGGACGAAAATTAGCCCAACAAACTGATGAACAAGCAAATGCAAAATCTGTGGTGGAGGAAAATGTGAAGGAAAGTGAAAATCCCATAGTAGGAAAGGAAAATGTTGAAGGAACTGATATTAATGGAAAGGAGAAACCTAGGGTTGATGAAAATGTGAAAGAAAATGTGAAAGAAAATGAAGAAAAATTGGAGGTTCTTATTGTTAATGTTCAAGAAACACATGCAGAAAATATCGAGAAGGAAAAGGAATCTATTGAATCTGTTGTCCCCGGCGAAGATGTGAAGGAAAATGGATCAGAAGGGAAACTGGATTCGAATGATGCTGTGGAGGGAAAAAAAGATGTCAACGAAGAGCCTAAGGAGGAGAAGAAATCTGGTTTGTTCTTATGATCTCCAATACTTAACATTTATTCAAGTTTACGGCCATAAGTTTTGATCGTTGTAGGCTTAACGTATTCACAATTTTCATAAATGAGTGACGGAAATTTGAACGTATCTGATTGTTAAAAAAGCTTAACATGTTGGATGTTAGAGAGGAGACGCGATGAGATGATTTATTTATTTATTTTAGATGTTAATCTTAAACGAATTATCGATATGATGTGATTTGTTTTATCTTTGCAGAAGTTGAGGCTATTAAGGGGGAAGAAGAAGGAGGGAAAGAAGTGAAAGAAGCAGAAGAAGTGCCAGAAACCAAAGATTCTGCCACCAAAAAGGAATGAAAGGGCTTGGTAACATAATAATCTCATTAATTAACTTCAATCACCCATGATTTTAACTGGATTCTTGATAATGGGTTACCCCCGATTTCAAATTTGTTTTCATGTAAATGTACTAGAAATCTTGTTTCTTGAGTTTGCTAAGGATATTTGGTTCTTTATAAATTTAGAATCGATTATATAAATAATCAATGGCATTACCTCGTGTTAGAAGTAAGAAATTATGTTGTCATAGGAAATCATGGGTTCTCTAGACTGATTGATAGATCTCCGTTGCTCTATGTCTCGTGACAATCATGTTTAAAGAATCAGACTGGACCAGCCGATTCAACCTAAAAAACTGAGAACCGACTGGAAGATAGGTCTGGACTGCACTAAAAACCAACCTTCCGATAACCGGCCTTCCGATAACCAAACGGCGAAGTAGAACCTCTCAAAACTAGGAAAACTCGGAAAATTAAAAAAAAAAAAAAACTCGCAGTTTTTCAGTATAAAAATATAGAAAATTTAATCTTTTAATTATTTAATTAAAACCAGCTTAGCCGCATTTTTACATGATTTGACCTTTTGACCACTGACCCATTGTTATTTCCGGTTCGTTGATTGGTCCAATTTTCTGTACATAACCCCGAAATTCTTAATTCAATTAGATAACAAGAATAATATTGATGGAAATTTTCTAGGTATAGATAAATGCATAATGAACTATAATTAATTACAGTAACTTATTCGTGATTCCTTTTGATGATTGTGCAGCAGAAATTGAAGCTGATTACACCAGACAACATGAGAAAGGCTTCCATCATGAAATAGAATTTTCTGTATTTTACGGATTAAACATTGTATTCAATATGATATATTTTAATTCTTTTTATTAAAAGGGAAAAAAATTCAAATTTAAAATTTATTTACGGTTTAAATTTGAGACAAGTAATATGTTGATATTATATATAATAATAACAATAATAATACATCACAGAACAATGTAAGCTTTTAAGCAGTATAGAAGTCAAAACGACATAGTATATTTATCAACACAAGTATTTTTTGGTTAATGGCATGGTTAAGACACATAATTAAAAATAATTATGCACTTTCTTTGAAAACTATTTTCATGATTTTAAGACCATGATACATTTCTATTGCTTCTATACAAATTTTTATCAACAAAATAAAAATAATTCAAATTTTCAAAGTGAATACATCCTTACCACTACATACTCTCATGCCTCACAATAACAAAAAAACCCATAACGTTGTAATCTTGCCTTTACGTGTCCAAGGTTCCATTTACTTATCCACTGGGGATAAATATTAATATATCTCCACCATGAATAGTGGGCAATAAATGGTGACAAAAATTTAAAATTTATCATCACGTGGTGGACACATTAACACCAGTTCACTATTACTTCTCTATATGATTTGATCCTTTTACGTTGCAAACATAAAATGATCCCTATATTTTTCCTAAGTCCTAACTTTATTGAACATAAAACCCAAGTAAAACAAAATTGAAGTCGATATAACATGACACGCCACATTAAATTTCAGCAAAATAAATTCATTCAATTGTGTTTCAAGTAAAGACTGAAGAACACAAAGTGATAAACTATCCACTAAACAATGAACAAGAACATAAAGTTAACTATATATTCACACATCAAATACGAGTGTTAGTAACATACAATTTTTATGTACAAATACTCCTTCCCCAGGGGCTGGAAATCATGAAAGGGAAGAAATCGATATGTTATGCACGTATAGCTCTTATCTTGACTTTTCAAGATTTTATGATACGATTAACCCGAGTGAGTATCTACAATGAACTGCCATGATCAGCCAGTTCGACATTTGATTTCAAAACGGAAGAAGAAGGTTTCCTGGACAAGACAAGATTCCCATCAAGATCCTTTTGGACAAATGCAGAAATACGGGGATCCATTACGATTCTGCAGGCGGCTGATGTCTCACATCCCATTTGAACACCATAGTATGTCAAATGATCTGAAATACTGTTCCCGGCTACAGACCTGCAAAAGGTTTTGATAAGCTTGGCACTACCTTTAGCAAATATATCAAAACGTAACCACCAAATAGTCAAATACTAATAACAAATCACCGTTTTCCCAAGTAAAAAGTTATTTCTTCTATAGATTGCCAGTGAATTGGGGTTGAATTAACGGTCTAAACTGGGCTACACATGCACACCTTAAACTATATTAGCCTGTTTATCACAGCTGGCACATTTTTATGCCTATCAGTTGCAAAGAGACTGCTTCATACTGTAGGGGTGGTGTAATGTGGTTTTGCAGTTCTGAGCAAGAGCAAAAAGCAGTTGAAATAAACAGTGAATTTTTTCATCAGAAGTCTTGAATAAAAATGCATAATAATAACTTTCATTTTATCTCCCAATTATATTCTAAATTAAATTTTGAGCATGAACGAGCAATAATAGAAATGAAGTCAGTGATGAAATTTCTCCTAGTGCTCAGAGGTAATAACTACTTGCCTGCTACAAGTTGGGTCTTCCCCAGAAAAATCACAAACTTTCTCTACTGGATAAACTAAACTCCCAAGCCCGACATTATAGAGCCAGACCTGCAAGGATATTCATCTTATCATTCAGAAAAATTAAAAGCAGCAGAAACTGGAAGAAAAAGATATGGGTCAGATAACAAGAAGCCAGAACACATTTTACAGGAATGTTTCAATGCAGTTCGCAATTTTCAGTCATCTTAAGTAATCAAAAGTAAAACACATTCAAATAAAAGTGCCGAATTAGTATGAACACTACCATGACTTGGGGAAGACAGCACTGTTCAATACATTAATAGGACAAATGAAAGTGCAAAAATATGTCGAGTGCGAAGGAGATCAATATGCAAGAAATTTCCTCGCCACCAATTTTCTAACAAAACATATGATATTAAATAATAGTAATGGCCTAAGGGGTAATCACAGCATGTTTTGGCTCACTGAAAATAAAACTTTAAAATCATTAAATATTTACTTCATTTAAAGGTAAGTAATAGAGGTGTACGTGTATTTGATATGGAAAAACATTACCTCTCTTGGGAAGTGATGGTATGTCTTTTGGGGGAAATAACGATAGTAAGGAGGTAAATGAGGCACAATGTCATGTCCATTTGTGACGCGAATTGTATTTGGCACAACTTCACTATAGTAAGATGCAAAAGCAGCATTTCCAATCCTAGGTTGTCCAAATGTCATCACCTGAACATTCAGCTCTCCAAGAAGAAGCTGAGAATATGAAAAAAGCATGTCAAAAGGAGACTCCATAAAGAATATAATAATGACAGCAACATCTAGAAAGACAAGATTGAAATTGTAACTTCACATTCCACAAATTTCCAAGAAAGTAGTAAATTAGCATAAAACTTAGAAGAGTTCGTGATTTAATACATAATCATTGATAAATTATAAAAGCTCTCAGGACTTGATATCACCAGATCTTGTAGGAAACACAATTAACAGTATGCTGATTGGAAAGCATATTGCAAGAGCTGTTAATAATTCACTTCTTCACTTTCCAGGGGAAAAGAAAAAAGTTCAAAGCCATGGTGGCAATGGCATGCCCTAATGCCAAATTATACGTTACTTAAGCAAAGCATTGTAGTCGGGAAATGTCTAAAAACAACGAAGTTACTAAGAAGAAGTCAAGGATAGGTACACTCAGATCAAGCCCGCAAAAAGCAGCCATTGCCCCACCCATAGAGTGGCCAGTCACAATAATGTTAGTGCTTCCATAAAATTCCATAGATTTATTAACAGCATTTAGAATTCCAGGCCGCATTGTCGTGTTGTAATAAGAAGAGTAAAATCCATGATGCACCTGAGAAAGAAGGGAACATGAATATGAATAACATCCAACAGATGTTTTAGCATAATAGACAATCACAAAACTTAGTTTTCTCACACCATTGCATTATCTATTCCAGGGTAGTCTGTATCAAGCTGCTTCCAGTACAGATCCTCCACCCAATTCTGTATACTGTAAACAAAAAGCACAGAGAATAAGCAGACTAGAGACGGGTACACGACTGCAGAGAACCACAACCATTACTATCCGTAAAAAAATTTAACTATCTGCAAACACATATGCCAAAATGATCATAAATGCCGGCAAGTGATGATATAGCACTTAGACAGAAAAAAATGTATATGGCTGAGCATGAAACAACATAATAGCCAATAAGACAGGCACTCAATGGAGAATTTATTTTCTAAATGGCTATCCTCATTTAAACGGAAAAGATAAAGAGTCAAAATTATGTAATGCGCACACAGATAGCATTCAAACACTTATCTAAAGCAACAGATTGGAGGTAAATGTGTAACCAGCGTCTAGAGATGATAAAGACATTAAACACCAGAATAGACCAAACCTGGTCTCCTGAGTGCCTCTGAATGCGATCACAGTAGCATTAAGATCCTCTGCAAACCCTACAAATGCCTTCACAAGATATTAGCAGTTAGTACTCTACTGATACCCGTTTAGTCAAAACAAGGAAACTAAAAGTGTTTCACTTCTGGGAAAAAAGAGGCAGAAAACCAATGAAGAAATGAGAAGGGTAGGAAAATAGAGAAGCCCATGTTTTCGTAACCTAACCTGCAGACAGCTCTTTACATCAACAATTAGGTCGATGATTTCAAAGCCCTGCAAGATCGAAATAAGACATCATTCCCAAAACAGATGCTAGTTTTGTATTCATTTAAATAACTTACCATGTTAATCTGTAGTTAATCTTGGTGATATGTCTATCTCATCATTACCTTGGTTAAATGATCACATCTTGAGCAAGTCCAAGTAAACAGTTCAGTCAAGTCTGACAAATACACCTGCACGTGCAAGACTAAGTAATGTCAAGAATCCAGAAAACCTTAAAAGACAGTCAATAAAATGTCATGTCATCGTTGAGCCAAGCAATTTTTTCTGACCAAACTATTATTTCATGTACCTAACATCATGCATTGTTAGATAATAAAATTCACCGATCTCTGGGAAAAAAAATGATGATTGAGGATTCACCCAGTATAATAAAAAGATTGACTCGATATAACTACAACCTGGATACCATTTGAAAAAATGTCTCTTTACGACAAACTTACAGCTGAAGCATATTCAACCAGTATTCTTGCAAGGGTATGATTGTAAGTCGCCTTTTGATGATGATGATGATGATGTTGATGAGTATGCATCACCTTTACCTTAAGCTCTGGCACCAAAATAAATACAAAAAAAGTAGGCAGCAATTTATAATTTGTCCCAGAAAATTAAGCTGTTGTAAATCAATAAACCAGCATTGAGAAGATGAAATATCCAGTTGAATCCCTTCAGCATATTGCAGTTGAGGTCAATTTCATGAGTAATATCATGGGAATTTCTGGTTACTTCAACTTAAATTAAAAAAGCCAAAATGTTAATCAAACTGGAATTTAAATTTTTAAAATTTCCCAGAAAATTTTGGAATTATATATAAAAAAAACCAGCATTGTAGATAATCACTTCAGTTAATTATAAAATTTCAGACAACTTCAAGCAGTAATTGCCAACAATCACAGTTACCATTCAGCTTAACCAATGAAAATCCAAATGCTTGATAAATTATCAAACTGAATCCACATTGCATCAGAAAGAATTAACAAAAGATCACCTCCACTAGATGAAAAAGAAATTAAGCATAAGAAAATTGCCACAATCATCCACCATCTTCTTCCCATACTCTGCCAAAAAAAAAAAATCAGAAACAAAACAAAACAATAAATTTAAACCCAAACTTAAGTTAACGAACAAGTCAAGTCATCAATTGATTACATTGCAAAGAAAAATTACACAAGAAAAAGTAGAAATTAACCTAATTAACGGTTCTGGAAACTAATTGAATTCTCCAAATTGAATAAATATCAGGCGATTGCAAAAACGACGTCGGGTTTGGGGGGCGTTAGATGAGGCAAAACGACGACGGATGGTAATAATATGATTAGACCATTTTATGCCATGGAGAATCCACAAGAGAAAAAGAAAGGCATTCCAAACAGGAGCTAGATTGAATTCCGAAATTGCCCCGGTTTCATAGACTTATAACGTTGGATTTATCGTATGGTATGGAGAAATTACGGGTTTAAGCTGGGGTTAAAGAGTAATTCAACAAACGATAGCTTGTAGGAGTCAGAATTTGAGGGGGACGAAGACGATGACGTTTGATTTCTCTAGGATAGGATAAGATAGGATAGGAGCAATTTGAGGGGACATGAAAAGAAGATATTATTATGTGACATTTTTATGTGCTACATATTCATTAAGTGATAATTATATGACTATTTTTTATTATTCAATACAAGTGTGTCACATAAAAATGTCATCTAATAATATCTTCTTTTTATATCCCACTATAATTTTTCATAGGATAATGATGATATAATGCTGGCAGATGTCCACGTGTACTTTACGTTACACGTAATTGGCTTAATTACAGGGAAAGGTCCCCAACCTTTGCATGAATTTTCAGTTTCATCCACAACTTTTAAATATGGACCAACAAACCCTCGATCCTTGAAAACTTGGTGTCGTTTTCCAAACAGATGATTTTCAGTCAATCGTTCTAATGAAGTTTGGAACATTTTAAGGCTACCGAACTTTAGTTCGGTCCAATTGAGCATATTCCAATTGGCAATGAGCAATGTGAAAAAATGGTGAAGAAAACTATTTTTTATCTATTGAGATTTCTCTTTAATTACAAAACTATTAATGTCATCTAGAACATGTTATGAATCACTTATAATATTGTAATTCAAGTTGATTGGACGGGGAAACAATTGCATTAGGACTCGATCTTAAGTACTCCAGGAGGTAAAGCAGTGGAGAACTTTGTGTTGTATTACGTGTGTGACTACCAAATCCGATCCTCTTCTTGTTTGTGGCTTTCCATTTTCATTTGGCGAACTAGATGCCACGAATCTTGTTATTATGGAAGAAAGAGGCTCCAAAGTGGATATTTCCAACTTTCTTCTCCAACTTACAAGATGCTCCCTTGAAAGATACATCAAAAGGTTAAAACTGATCACTAACAAATAAAACGTTGCATTTACTTTCTTGATTAAAGTATATAATAAGAAAGTAATAATCAAATTGTTGACCTTTCAAAAAAGAAATCAATAAGTTAACGTGGTCACACACTTTACCTAGGAGAGGTAGCCATTTCTTATGACACGTCTTGTAGGCTCCTAGTTGGATTATTGACACCATAGCCAATGATGTAACTAATCCATCGATTACCAATGAGAATTAAATCTATTCCTTCTAAAAACAGAAAAGAAATCCAATTATTTACCAAAAATATTGCACATTAGTTAAAACAAGAAAAAACAAAAATCAATTTCGTGTTGCATGCTAGTTCATGTTTAGAATCGTAGCCAAACTTTTTTTCAAAATAAATATTCAAGCCTACCACCATGGGCATGGAGTAACGATTAGGCGTCAGATACTGTTGTTGGGTCATAGTCTAAACGAGATCGTACTCTTTGTAGACGTATTGCTATTTGCATGCTAATCAAATTAACAACAATCGACCTACTACTACTATATTTTCTAAAAGAACATCAACAGAGTTTCATATTTCTTATCTTAATTTAACAATGTAAAACTTGGGGGCACTAGCACAATCAAAAATGGTTGAAAAATCTACTGCTTGAAAGAAAGTAAAACAACCCGAAATCCCAGGAGCTAATCCAAAATCACCTACTCGATTGACAAGCATAGCTTTTATAGCTGCTAAACTAAGTTAGTAATATGAAACACCCATAAATTGCGCTTAATTAGAAAAAATAGAAAGAAAACTAACTAATCTAAAATATTCTTATAATTTCTCCAAATCCAATGTTATCTATTTTCTTTGTCTCAAAAAAGAAAATTAAAAAAAAAAAAAAAAGAAAAGAAACACACACACACATAACGTCTCCCATACAGATCCAATTTCCTCACAACAAAATTAACCTGACGACTACGATCCTGTTTTGTACTTGATGATGATTAAGCAGAGACCCCAGAGCTAGCTTTAAAAGTTTTCCATTAAAATATATAAGCAGTTGTCAAACTTTTTCATAAGCAATTATTTTTTCAACATTGTACGATGGATGGATAGGGTGAAATAAATTGTGTCTGAAAAGCCAGTGGTGATCTTCAGCAAGACTTCATGTCCCACGATCTCACAACACCAAGCCCCTCTTCTGCGCAAAAACCACAGTTTATGAGCTGGATGAGATCCCGGGAGGCTAGGAAATCGAGGCGCGTGGCACTCTCGGGGCTTGGCTAGTTGGCTGCACCGACCTTCTTGGCGGAGCTAATGAAATCGTGAGCCTTCACCTCAGGAGGTCCTTGATGACCGTGCCCGCCGGTGCCTCGTGGATCTAGAGAGAGATACATAAAAGCATATCCTCAACCTATTCGACTAGCTACGTCATGTTTTTGGTTCTAAAACTAGATATTGCTTAGGAAAATTGTAAATTGTATACTTTGAGCGATCGTATCGAGCATCTTCATATTTATCGTGCCAAATAAAATGGTATTAGCATGATATACTTAATCAATATCAAGTATCCAAATGAAAATGCTTCTTGGTTCGATCATCTTCACATCAACTCTACTATTAAACATACATGTTCCTCTTGATGAGAGTTTATATTGATTAAACTAGAATTATGTACAAAAAAAGGGTAAGGCAATCCTATAGGTCATGAAAACTAGCTAGTGGTAGCACAGTGCGATGTACCTGAGGCAACATATGTGTAAATCACACCGTTACAATAAACATTAAAGGTAACCAATGGAAAAAATGTAAATGACAGTAATAGAAAAAAACATGTGGATTCTCTCTGTGGTATGCATCAATGCACGTCACATGGTCGGGAAGTTTTTTAACAAAACTTTTTAAAAGTTTTTTAACATTATCATCCTCTTGTATACACATCCACGGAATATATATATATATATATAGACATACACATAAACGGAATTAAAGACATCCTAATTTATTCATGAAAGCCTCACAATTCAGAATAAGAAATTTTTGCATTCATTGTGATATAGTCTTTTTTTTTTAAAAAAAAAAAACAAAAAATTAACTAGAGGTATTGCAAGGGCGAGGGAAATTGAGCGTTGACAAAAGGTATGGGAAATCCACTCAAATGCTACTCTCACCGTCCCACAAATGTGTATTTTAGTTCTTACGTTTAATTAATGATTTGGAATGAATATCAATGACCAAAGTAGGATTAATATTGAAATGAGTACAATTATTCAAATTATATCCATTAGAATCATGTGAACACCTTGAATATTATGCTAAAAAAATTAATTAACTTATTTTCCCCTTGAAGTTTGGTATCTAGGTATTTTAGATGCGTGGTTAATTAACTAGGGGGCAAATATGGAATGGAAAAATTAAATACAAGTCCAATATAGCACCTGGACTATCTCTGTGGATATAAATAATTTTTTATCAATTCCAAATTACTTTGTATAGTAAATATAAGGTCCAAATCCTATTTGGAAAATTAGCACAATAATCTTTATAAATATTGGTAAATCCAGACCAAAAACTTTAAGTCTTTAACTGTTAACTTTAATTTGATTTAAAATATAGTTGCATCCCATTTTTGTTTAAAAATAAAAATTGAATGAGTAATGATCGATAATGGATGGTATGTTTTGTTTGTCTATAGATCTCGTGAAATACATAGACTATGTGATAATTAAATTAGTTTCTATTTTGAAATTAGAAATAAAATGCTAAAAGGTTTTTGGTGTTCATTCCTCTGAAGTTTGGTTTGAAAATTTATTTGCATGCCTGAACCATTCCATTAAATACTGTTGTTTTTTTCTCTTCTTTTTCCCCTCTAATAAATATAATTTGAACTGATGGTATCATCGAACTCTACTGACCACTAGTTCAAGACCAACTTGAATGTGATAAATTAAATTTAAAAAAAAAAAAAAAAGATGAGATGAAAAAGTGTTCATTTGATAATAATGATTTGGTTCCGATTAAAAAAAAAAAGGTGCTTAGGATAAGAGATCAGCGATTTGGTTCCGATAATGTTCAGTACGGTAAAGCCGTACTGTAGAGACAGATCCAAATGCTGATCTGATTCTGATTTCTTATGATAAATATATATATATATATATATGAACAAAGAGAGTCATAATATTTCTTAATCCTGTAAGAATTCAGAAAAGATCTAGAAACAAAATTAACAGATATATAGCATAATAAAAGCATTGTTTTCATTGTGCCACTTGATCGTATTATCAATTTGTAATAACTTTAATTTATAACAATATAATAATTAGCAATTTGCTTTTGCAATATTATAGAAGCACTTATCCCTCCCCTAACAAACCAGTCGGAAGATGTGGTGACATGACAGGGTTTACTTTTATTTCCTCTTATGCGGAGTTATCTTATCTGAGTTCAAGTCATCAACCCCACTCATGTGATCGAACAAAAAGAGCAAGGTGACCATTTCAATCTATGTTGCCTTTATATACATTTTACTTTTTAACTAAAGTCGATATTCATTAAAAGACTTGTCCTAGAAGTCCCGTTTTCAAGGATCACACATCAAAATAGAAGACATGGCGTAGATTTATAAACAGAACATTAAAAATTAGCTCTTGCAACCATGAGTGATCAGTCTCGAATATGTCACCAATGAATACGATAATTTCCACTTTCTCCAGCCCACAATCTTTTTATCACAGACATGGATGCGGTCCGGCTATGGAAACAAGGTCGGATTTCTTACGGAGCTCGGTTTTCAATCACATAGTGACACCTCAACTGACACACACCCCATGTTAGCATCTCATTGGAAACTGGACTCCGTAAGGAACTTGACCCTGATTCCTTAGAAATTTCCTACATGGACGTAATTAACAATATTGGGTTGATAGGTCTGGTAGCATGGTGATGTACAACTTGGTACAAAGAAACCCTACAAAAGAATTGTGCTTTGGGACATTTTATGGCCAGTTATGGACAGCTAACTTTAGTTCAGTGTCCCTTTTTGTATGCCTGGAATTACATATATAGACACATACCCATAGAATTGCAATACATTTTGATGCAAGTTTTTATGGCTATGTGCATATCCTGATGATGGGTGATAAAAAGCCTGAAAAAAGGGTAAACCTGCAAAAAGGGTAAAGAAGACTATCTTTCCGGCCATCGATATTTCTCCATACAAGCTAAGGCTCAAACACATGTCATCTTGAGGAGCGTGTTTGGAATTGCTTAAATTACAAATTTAAGATTATCCAATTGTATAGGGATAAATGATCATGGGTCTCGATGATCAGCCATGTTGAAGATCATACATAATTACATGTTTGCGCATTGCAAGAGATCATAATATTCACAACTACGTACGTAGTTAGTAATTTTTATCCATACATTAATTTCACCTGTGCCTCAATTTTATATTACCTTTGAGAATATAAATCTGTAGTGTTCTAAAAAATACTGTAAGACATGAAACATTACGACCCTAATTAAAGTTCAGGCTTTACAAGATTATGAGGGCCTAGGTGTCAAAAAGTCTTTTATGATATCTTGTTTCTCTACTTTGTTTCTCGTATAGTGGATTATACTTGGGTTAGTTTAGGGCTTTAGCTTCTTGACCTATTATTATTTTCAATTTAGCTTAGGTACACTTACCTTATTTCGTCTTTAATTCCACTTAACTAATTTGTTAATGTTTTGAGAGGCTCTTTTTTTGGCAGATTAATCGCACATTCCCTCTAGATGAGACCTCGACGTTAGGACACTAAAAATATAGAAAAGAAAATCTTCTCGAAAATTGTAGATCTTTTACATTTTGTAAATAGAAAACAAGCAAAGGAGTCTAACACAAAAGTAAATCACAATGGTGAGGGATTCTATTGTCGGAGAATGTGATTCCCCGTACCTATATGTTTTTTGGCTGGTTCATCAACGATTAGATTGAATTCAAAACTTTTGTCCTTGCTAAATAATTCATATGGTATTGTAGCTCCTATTTTCTACGCTCATATGTCTTGAGCGATAAATCTCATATTGAAAAACTACAAAATAAATAACTAACATATAAGCATTTGAACTACTTCTAATTTTAATAAGTTGACTTTTTAATATAGAAACAAAAGTTTTAATTCATATGGTATTATGAGCTCTGGTATCATCCGTATTATAAGCTCTGGTATCATGATACCAGAGCTTATAATTATGCTCAAGCAAGCAGTTTGATCCCGTTAAGACTAAAACGAGCATACGGATTTCAAAATAAGTCTACTAGAATGAGTTACCATTTTAAGGGGACGTGTTAAGGGATAAACCTTATATTGAAAAACTACAAAATAAATAATCAACATATAAGCGTTTGGACTACTCCTTTTAATAAGATTGATCTTTTTAGATGAAACCCCAAGTTTTAATAAAATATATCTTCTGTTATTTATTTAATTTGTGCTCTTTAATTTTACTTAACTACTATCCAATACTCTGATCGATCGTAATATTCCTTCTTTTATTGCTTATCTTGTTGATAAATATTACTTCTTTCGTTTGAAAATATATATAAATTTGTAGCTCAAAATAGTTTCAAAATTTTATAAAAGCAAAGAGGATATTAATGTTCCTAGGGGACCTCATAGAGTTTCTAAATATGTATGACATTTGCACATTCTTCTTGCGTAAGCGCTTAAGATGACGTTTACTTTATAAGAAATTACATATTTTTATATCTCATGCCACAATGTCTCTTTCTGTTCAAGTGACAATTATCTTCTTGTCTAGGATAAGCTCCCCTAGTGTTGGTCAATAAATTGAATAATTTTGTAAAAGAAAGAAGTGAAATTTTCAAAGAAAACAATGTCCGTTCTATTAAAGGGCTCGCGTAATTATAAAAAAGTGAGAAATCACATTTGATTTCATGAAACCATATGTGATTTCTTGTATTTTTATAACTAAACGGACTCCTTTTCCATAGAAAGATTGAGATAAGAGGCTCCCATACTTGAATAATTTGATATTTTGATTTTTGAATAATCAATTTGTGATCATTCCAATAGCAGAGAACGAGACTTAGTATATATATTTCAAATAGAGTTATGTTACTCTGTACAAAAGAATTTACAAAAAAATTGTTGGGGTCTAATTGGCGGACATATCATAGTAGGATTCAAGTACTAGATGTCTAATATCATTAGTGTGACATAATGTCAACTGTTATATCATCACTCTCACAAATTGGTACCGTAACGACATCGACCGTATGGTGCTTGATCGAAATCAGGACATATTAATACAAATCTCTCACTCCTTTCATGGTTTCATTTCGTGCAGGAACCTGAAATTTTTAGCATAAAATACTTGAAAAATTTTTGCTTTTGATTAACCATTATAATAATCAATAGAACTAACAGTATAAGCACGTGTTACGTACACGGATGATTACAAAATTCTATCTGTTCTCTTGTTTGTGGCTTTCGATTTTCATTTGGGGAACTAGATGCCACGAATCTTGTTATGGAAAAAAGAGATCCCAAGTGGATAAATTCAACTTCCTTCTCCAACTCACAAGATGCCCCCCTTGAAAGATACATCAAAAAGTTAAATTTATAAATTCACTTCACTTTTCAATTACTTTCTTGATTGTATAACATGAAATCAATTATCCACCTAAAATGTCATGCATACTTTTCAAAAAAAAAAAAAAATTATTATTAAAAACACACACATACAAGATTAATGCGGTTTTAGCAAAACGTAGTCTGACTTCTTTCTAACATAAAAATTCGTGTATATAAACTGTATGTGAAATTTTCTCTATCACCAGCGCAATCAAACTTATCTAAGATCGTAATCTAAAATTTGGTAGATCATCCTTTTTTAAAGGATTTAGAGATGCTACTAATTTAATCAATCAACAATCAACTTTTTTACTACCAAATATTCTAAAAAATGTTCAATTGAGCATCATATCTCTACTCTTTAACATCATTAATTTACTACTTCACTAGTAACTCTGTGAACTACGTACCTTTATAGTGCTTTCGTAAAAATCCTCATGAAATTGGTAAACCCTAGAGAGTTTAATTAAATATGTAGTAAATTTCAGGTATTAGACCATTTGTGACATAATAACACTAAATAGTAATCAATATTGCAAGTCATCAACACATCATCCATAGATCACATCATCAATGGCACAGCACATCATCCGTTCTTGTGCTTAAAAATTTTTGTTAACTACATCTATACTTATAATTGACTTAGCAAAGTAGATTATTATATAAATAATAATTTTTTTAAGGGTATATAAATAATACTTATATAAAAGCCGTACCAAGGACGCTTTCAGCTTATTTCCGTATGCAGAGATTCGTTATTGTGCAACTTATTATGTAGTACACCCCATCAATCCCTATCAAACAAAATTCTTACTTAGAAAAAAAAAATAAAAAAAAAAAAAATATATATATATATCTATTCTAAAACATTCTAATTCCTCCAAATCCAATTATCTGTTTTCTTTGTCTCAAAAAAGAAAATAAAAAATAAAAAATAATAGACATAATTCCTACCCCTCCCCACCAACCCAAAATCCTATATAAACGTCGCCATGCAGCTTCAATTTTCCTCACAACAAAACCAAAGTACTTCTCTTTTGTACTCCATTAGCAGATACCCTTTTAAGTTTTTCATCAAAATAAGCAGTTTTCGGACTTTTCCATAAGCACATTATTTTATTTGCACCAATGGACAGGGTGAGCAAACTTGTGTCTGAAAAGCCAGATTTTCAGCAAGACTTCATGTTGCATGAGTCACACTATTAAGTCCCTTTTCTGCGATTTCGGCGTAAACCCGGCGGTTTACGAGCTCGACGAGATCCCGAGAGGCAGGGAAATCGAGGCAGCACTGTCGAGGCTTGGCTGCAACCCGTCCGTCCCGGCCGTGTTCATCGGAGGCAAATTTATTGGCGGTGCTAATGAAGTCATGAGCCTTCACCTCCAGAGGTCCTTGAAGCCAATGCTCAAAGGGGCTGGTGCCATGTGGGTTTGAAAAATTATTGCATTTCTTTTTCATTCCACCAAAAAAAAAAAAAAATCCGGCATTAATAATAATGAATTAATGCATTTTTGTTGCATTAATTTGATATTTAGTGGTATGAAGTCGGATTAGAGAGTAGTTATAGAGAGAGTGAAAAAGGCATGTAGTTTTCCTAACCGTACTAACTAGGGAACAATATGTGTACTTACAAGTAGCTTTTTTTGGTGACGCTGCTGCTTATGCGTTTGATCATTATTAGTTAATAAACTCATGTTTGAGTCATATTAGTAACCTTTTTTCCTTCTACATTTTTATAGCAATTTCGATCTAGCCAATTTTTGGAATTGTGTCCAGAGTTTAATTGGTTCGATCAGATTATATAAATTAATTAATTAGATTAATTAATTGACACAATTATTTATGCGTCGGCACAAGACTAGTAAGACTAGGGTTTTGTGCTACTATAAAAAGACCTCTTTAGATCGGAAGAGCATGTGCGTATGGAATTCGTAAGACAAAGAAGATATGTTTTGTGAATTCTGTCAATTCTTGCTAACGCGTGAAATTGACAAAACTCTAAATATACTTCCGTTTTTGTTTCAAATTGTTTATAATGTGGAGTTCCATATCTTTTCTTTCCATGTGAATTGCCATGAGAGGTCGAATAATTGTACTTTTATGGTGACGAGTTGTACCTATCAAAGAGCATTTTTCTTATCACAATTTTTTCCTAAAGTGCAAGGTCAATTCTAGCATTAAGAATTGAAAGTTTATTTTATTTCTATTATTATATGTCGCTCTTCGATCTAAATCACATCAAGAATACCATAATATATATATTTATTATGATATATATATATATATATATCTCATGTTATGATATTGATGATGGATCAAATTTATAGCAAATTTGGTAATTATAAGTTATACATTAGGGTACATGATTTATAAAATGTCTCTTTAGTGCGATCCTGATCACATCAATCAATCAATCAAACACGAATTTCTTGAGATTATTACTTCAGAAAATATATATTTCAATTATTTAATCTATTAGCAACAGATTATACATTATTTTATAAGTTGTATTATAGAGAGCAACATTTTATTTGACTTTTTCATTAAAGTAGAAAATGACGGTTTAACTTTTGACGCCTAACCGTAACTTTTTACTTTCCCACAAAAAAAAAAAAAGAAAAGTGATAAAATGATATCACTTACAATTAATACGTGAATCAAACACGGTAAATCAGTTAAAGTTCCCATTTTATCTAGTTGACGTACGAATCAATCACAAATTTCTCCAAAGTACTTGGCTTGGAGAATTTTTCGTATTTTCTCGTTAAGATTAAAACCTTAATAAATCCTTATATTACCTAATGCAAATTATATTAGTCCGCAAACTACAACAGTGACACGCCGATATTTGTAATTATTGATCCACTCGTGAAATTTACATTTAGTGTACTATAATTAAAAACAAAAGGGTAAATACACAAAGGTCCCCCAACCTTTGTAAAAATGTAACAATTTCATCTATAACTTTTTTTCCAAGCATGTATCATGTATGTAGGTCTCCCAACCTTTCAAAGATTAGTGCAAAAGTCCCTACATACTATTTTTATCAATTTTTATTATTCACTTTTTCTATAAAGACAATTTTACCCTTTATTTAAATTTAACAAATAACTTATACATATTCATTGATCTGTATATTATTTTCTCAACCACCCACTTAACACAAACTATATATACACATTGATTAGTATATTATCTTTTTCATTAACTTACCTAGTATCACCACCGCCACCATTAATGTTATAATTACTTTAGGCAATGAGCTCTTTGAAATTTAAATATAAATAATCAATGATAATCGATATGTAATTGATATTTAAATCATAAAAATTAGAACGATTAACAATGTATGAACTTTTTTTTGTGAAAAAAATTGAAAGTTTAAATTATTGGTAAATTTAAAAATAGAGAACCCCTTTGGTTCCGCTACAACTCCTCTCATTCCAAATTTTTGCGTCTATATATAGCTAAAAATAAAAGATAAATCCACTTTTATTATTGTTAAAGGCAACTTAAGTGGAAGCCTTATCTTTCCCTACTATAAAAAAATGTGAAGGAAATTGTGACGGTACTTGGTGGAAGTTAGGAGTAACTAATCAGAAAAAGCAATATATTTTATTATATCTTTAATTTAAATCTTTTGGTTTAAAAGGTTTTTGTACTAATTTCCTTTTATTTCATAAAATGAGGGTAAAATAGTCATTTTGTAAATATATAAATGTGAAAATAGATAAAAATTGCCCATGGAGACCTTTTGTGCTTATTTTTGAAAGGTTGGAGACCTTTTGTGAAATTTACCCGGACCAAAATTATGGAGGAGTAAATAACCGTCCTTATCTTAGTCTCGATCTCTTGTCACTTGTACGTCTAGCGAGATAATAATCCTTCCAAACGTATAGGGGGAAATAACTTTTAGTCTTTGTCTTAAGAGTTTTTAAATGAAATTAAAGGAAAAAAACCCACAATATCCTTATGCAGAATAAAACATTTCAGCATTGGATGTGACAGTTTAAAAAAGGAAAAAGTAGATCGAGACATTTCTTTGATGTCCAATTTCATCTATAAGCATCGAGGTCACGTGAAATATTTGTTCATTATATTCCAATTATTATGCTCAATATATATTTATCTAGAAGAGAGAATCTGACCTCATCAACTTACTGCCGAACATGCATGAAGTTTTGGTGATTCGCCTCATGCAAAAGCTACATAAACGTGGCAAAATACTATATCAGACGTGTGCTCTTCCGATCTACTTTTTCCAAGGGTCATATTTTTCGAATATTTTTTTGAAGGTCACCACGTTGATCAAAGTGTATTTTCCCTCCATAGTATTTATTTATTGTTTTCTTGGTATATGTTATATAACTTCTCGTCGTAGTACGTTGCGTTTTAAATAAAGTTTCTTTTATTTTATATACATGTATGGCTATTTAGTTTAGAAAGATTTTGATCAAACAACATACGTCTGATGTTGTATATACGATACTAGATATATAGTCTGACATAATATTAAATATTGATATGATATTTGGAGATGATTATGACGTTGTCCACTGTACTAGAATATAGATTATATTGTGTGTGTGTGTATATATATATAAAGATTTATACATTATTGGGATTTCAAAATTTAATTCAAAGCGAAAGGGTCTCAATTATAAAATGTTGTGGGGGGAAATTTTGGTGGTAAGTTTTCTTGTGATGTGACTGTTTTCTCGATTATATACATGTAACGTGACTATTTTCTATTAACAATCGCGTTCCATACACAGAGTCCCTACACATGTGACGTGACGTGGCTATTTTCTATTGGTAATTGAGCACCATACACGGAGTCCGATCAGTCTCAATAAAAATAAGCTATAGCTATGTATTTTAGATTTTTTATATGTAAGCTACATTCCAACTTAATTTATTTTAGTGTTTATTTATTGTTATATTTTATTATGTATTTAACTATTTAGAGCATCTTTAACATACTCCCTATATCCCATTTATCTTATCTATTTTTCCTTTTTTTTTATTTGTCCAATTTACCTTATCTTGTTTCTTTATTTGATGTTATTTTTTAGGTTTATTTACAATTATAACACTAATTAAATAGGGGTATTTCTATGTATACACGCACCTAATTAAATAAAGAGTTGTTTTAGAAAGTTAGTTTGTAAATTTACATTTTCAATACTTTTCTTAATATTTGTGTAAATAGCAAATTAGTAGACAAGGTAAATTAGACAGAGAGAGTACAAAATACTCTTTAAAATTAAGAGTCAAATCAGAAAAAGTTACTCAAGTAATCTACTTTAACATTTTAATTTAAATAGTGTGTTTCGCTCTCCAAATATGAAGAGCCAAATTCACTCTCTATAATTAAAATACTCATACGAAACTTCAATTTTCAATGTCTTTTGTGGGATAAAGTGATTGCACATTAATGAAGAAAATAGGTGATAAAATTAAGATAAAAGCATGTGAAAGAATAAAAAAATTGAAAACACAATAAATACTCTCGGAAGAAGTGAAATGAAGAGCAAAAAATAGAGAAGCTATTGGATTTAGAAAATTATACCCACTAAATTTATACTCCTATTCTCTTTAAAATGTATAAAATACTCTTTAAATTTATAGAGTCTACTAGAGATGCTCTTAGAACTTATTATTATGTATAGATATAGCAATCTTGGTGCTTATATTGAGTAGTGCAGTTTGGCAATTGACGCAGGCAATCAAGAATTTGTATAATGCAGGGGTGGCGACAGGGTTATCATTGAAGGATAAAATTATATATAAAGAGTTTAGCCTTGTGTACTATCCGGCCATCCTTCTAATAGCGTCTCGCTCTGTCACTTTTTACCACAATATGTACTCATTAGTAGAGACACGAACAAAGCAGCTCATGGTCTTACTAAGTTTGGTTTCTCTAAGTGCCATTCATCCGTTTGCATCTCTCATGAAGGAATGTAATCAGAAAAAAGTGTAAAGAATAGAGAAAATTTTTATTCATATTTTCTTCTTAATTAATGTATGTGAATTTTCATATCAAATGCATCATTAGGGACAACATATTGACTAATGGACGTCAGAAAGTAAGTTGAGATTTGAGAGAGAACTAATAAATGTATATTTCTAAAATGAATGTATGTATGAAAGGCTAATTTCATAAATGGTCCCCAACTTTTACCATTTCTATCAGCTGAGTCTCTAATTTTTTCTTTTTCAATGTCGTAGATTCTCAACCTTTCATATATTAACTTATAATATTCTTTTTAACATTTTTGCTCTTATTTTTTAAATTAAAAATCTAAAAAAATAATAAAAATAATAAAATAAAAAAGAAACTTAACTAGTTACTTATTTTACCGCAATCTCTAACATAGCTGAAAATGATAAATAACCTACACTATTTTTTTTTTGGGAAATTTTTATTTTTCCTGTCATTTCTCACAGCAGCAAGATGTACAAGCATAAAACTTGTGGATTTCCACTTTGTTACTGGAAATAACTATCGAAGTTTGTCATTTACACCAAGTTGTAATGTGGGTGGCTAACTCGGTAGGTAGGATGGAAAGAAATCATTTTCTACTTTTTTTGCAATTATTTTTCATTTTAAAAGTTACCCAACCGTATTCCAACTCAACGTAAATGACAAATTCCGATAATCATTTTCAGTAGCAAAAGAGTAGACCCATAATTTTACCGCTTGATTCCATTGCTGTCAGAAATAAACTGGAAAAAAATAAAGGTTTCCCTAAAAAAGAAAAATGATTCAGTTATTTGTCATTTTCGGTCATGTTATGGGTATAGGTAGAATGTGTAATTAGCTAAATAGGTAGGGAAAATTTAATTTTCCTTTTTATTTTTATTATTTTTACTTTTTTTTGAAATTTATTTTTTATTTAAAAAGTAAGGGCAAAAATGTTATGAATGACTTATGAGTGAATTTATGAAAATTTGGGGACATACCGCATTAAAAAAGCTTGAGGACTCATCTGATAGAAAGTGTAAAAGTTGAGGACCAATTGTGAATTTAACCCATGTACGAAGTATCTTTATTGCAGTTAATTATTAATTAATATTTGGTGCATTTATTGAAAATTACTATTTACCACTATGTTTTCGAAAAATAAGAAAAAGGTAACATGCTAAAAATAAGCAGTAAACCTCCGAGATCAGGAACGAGACGGTACCTTTACGGAGCTGCATTTCGATTCAGCGAGAGAATTTCTAATTGCATTATTTTGATCAAATTTTCTGAACTCCGAGTAGAATTTAGCAGGAACCAAAAAGTGAATTATTTGATTTGTTGAATTTCTTCCCAAGAATTCTAGAATTTGAGGTGAGACAATGTATAGTGGATCGAGTGATGGCGAAAGTCACGATTCATCGGCGCCAAGGAAAATTCATCCGGTCTCCTCCATGCTCTGGGTCCGAAACCTCCGCCGCTATATTGGATCCGGAGCTGGGCTTGGATCCGAATCGTTAATGGGTCCGTAATTTGCTCAATTCCCCAGTTGTTAGTAGTAAATATTTATCCGTATATGCTTGTGTGTATTCTTTTGATTGATTTAAAAAAGAAGCAATATACAGTGTATACCGTGCCAGTTTAGTAATAGTGGAACATAATTGAGTTGCTATAGATGATTGTGTTTTTGTTAAAAGTAATTCTTTTAGATATTTTGGTTGAGGAATTTGAAGGATTTAAACTGCATTGGATTGGAGTAGGTCGGATGATATGGATGAGTGCTGTACGAATTTTTGTGATATAAAGAGAAGTTCCACATGACAGTTAATAGATTGTTATAATTCATGATATTGAGCGTCATGCTGTTGAATTAAGAAGCGTTCTAGAACTCGAGACAAAAGTTTGTTACTCTTTGTCAAGTAGATAAAGCAGGCATACAAGCTATTGCTTCAGAGATTATAGGCACAGATCAGAGAATGGGGTATAATGGAGAGAAACGGCATGGTCGGTAAGAATGTTAATATGAATAAGGTGGCCATACTAGAATGAATAAGCTAAGCTAACATGTAGAAGTGATAGTGATATAGGATGCATTAATGGTATGCCAATTTATGTGGTTGAAACTTGTTTTGGGTAGAAGTGAAGAATTCCATTTTGCATTGAGGAGAGCTTATATGGCCTGTGATGGTTACTGGGGATCTAGTTGCTTCCCGGAGGTGTCAATGAACTGTGACCGAATACCGAAGATTCATGTGGTCAAATCTGACTTCTTTGGGATAATTAGTAAATATGCTTATTGCATACTAGGGGATTCATGCTGACTGGCAAATAAGTTGTTTCCACATGTTACGTAGTATAATTTTTTTGGGTAAGTTTGTGTCTAGGTAAGTTGATACCGTACTGCTTATTGCTGCTTGTATGTAACTATGGCAGTTTCAGGTGCGTTCTCGCTGTGTAGAACTTGGATATTTTGCCAATATTTTCTTTTGCAGAACAAACAAGGAAACACTTCTCAATATACGCGTCGATGCTTCAAAAGCGTAATGGAACTTTGAAATATCATTAAGAAAATATGGGATCTTATGTAATTCTATTGGGTATTGATTGCATGCTTTACGAAATTTTAACAGAGGGTTTTTCAGTTTGTAACCAGGCTGTTTCCATTGGATTGTCATTAGACAATTTTTTTATATATACTATTCAAATATGTAAAGAAAGAAATCAGTCTGACTGAAACTTTGTCCTCCTTTCAGAGCTAGAGACGAAAAGAATTTTGCTAGATATCTTTAAAGAGAAGCAACAAAAGAGCTCTGAAGCAGGCACGATTCCGAGCTTCTACAAAAAGGTATGTAATTATTAATTTTTTTTTCTTTACTTGGAATTGATATATTCTTATTGAGTATAAAATAATATCTCTGGAAATCTGTTTATCAAAAATCAAGGAGCGTTGGTCATATATTCTTTGTCTGGACCATTCCTGTATAATGATTATTTGGAGTATTCCTGTATAATGATTATTTGGGGTATTCCTGTGCACTCGCTTTTGCTGCATTTATAAGATATTTTCTCACCCTTCTACTATGTAGTTCACCAAACTTATTTTTCTTCAACATGTTTCTGTATTTTGCTATGTCAGAAACCTGAAGAAGGATCCATCAGCCATAGAGTCCAGAGGTTAGCAAAATATCGTTTTCTAAAGGTAGCATTTCTAATTCGTTTACTCTTTTATCCATATTTTTCAACTGAAGATCCTTCAGTGAGTGTGACTCTCCAAGTGTCCATGCGAGTAGCTTGGTAAAAGATGTTTTCTTGATTGCAGTATGGAATTCATATATTCACGACGCTCTTCCGATCTTTTATCTGCTGATTTGTGAACAAAAGCTGCATCCTACAGTTGTAAATCCGTAACTGATTGAATTTGTGCTGTGTTTTTTATTTGATTTTTGACAGAAACAAACCGATCTTTTGCTGAATGCTGATGATTTGGATGCTATGTGGCTCTGCTTGCGGGAGAATTGTGTCATTGATGATGCAACTGGGGCTGAAAAGGTTCGTGATTGCTACAGTTGCTTGTCTGTTTTCTGCAAATGCTGGTATTGTTTACCCCCTTATTTTTCCTTCAAAAATATCTGGTCATAATTTTCTCACTGTGAGTTATTGTTTAATTGTTGCCTATGTATATATTATTGAAACTCAACATTGCAGTGGAATGCAATATTCTATTGTACTTATGTTTACATATTATTGGAATACTTTATGTTTATGGAGAACTCCCCCGAATGATTATAGTTGGGTAGCTTCTACTCAGCCTTCCCCTCCCCCCCCCCCCAACCCAACAAAAAAAAAAAAAAAAACCGGCCTGCTTGCCGTGTCAAGTGATGTTTTATTAGTATTTATATGTTACAGATGCATTGAATTGTCCTCTTGCAAGCTATATGTTGGAGAAAGGAAGATCCACTTTACATAGGCAAACAAAAAGGCTTCTTGTGGAGGAAAAATTGACAACTATTCTCCATGTCTCGCTTGACAGCTTACAACAGTTCAACTTGCATTAGTTTCTAGAAAAGATGTCCTGAAGGAACAATAATTTGTTGTTCAAGAAGTCCAGACACAATGTAAATATAACTTCCAACTCATTGGAGGCTATGTTTCTCAACAACTAAACTGGAAACATCGACATCTAGCATAATTATCTTATTCTTTCTTTATGATTATATATTATTATATTATTATTCAACTTATTATTTGTGGAAAAGTGTACGTTGATGTTCCTTTGTTCCTTATCGGATTGGTCTATCTGGTGGCCACTTTCCTCTTTACTTTGTTCTCTTGAAAATCGAGAAATTTTCAATTGACTGACTGAATAAAATTGAGATATTTACACTTCTACATATGAAATTATGCTAAAATTCTTTTCACTTGTCATCTGTTAGATGAATTATGAAGACTTTTGCCACATTGCCTCTGTATGTACAGAACAAATAGGCCCCAAATGTCGACGCTTTTTCAGCCCTTCGAACTTTATGAAGTTTGAGAAGGATGAATCAGGAAGAATTGCAATTCTACCGTTCTATCTCTATGTAATGCGTACGGTAGGTGCTGCCTATCCCCCCTTGCCCATAGATGCTGAATCTAATCCTCTTTCTTCCCCTTTTAATTTTTTATTTTTCTATGATGATGCTTGCCTTTGTATTGTTCTCTCTTTCTAGATTTAAACTAATTTCTAAGTACTGGACTGAGTTCTCCTCCTTCCCCTCATCTCCCAAGGAAAAAGACTAAGGATAACTAACAGAACTAGAAATTATGTTCTAAAATGCAAAGTTCAGTGGTATCATTTGTAAAATGCTCCCTTGACCTTGGAATATAGCGAATTGAGAACGTCAAATGCTATAATCACTTTAAATAGACACCATGGTAACAAGGGCAGGATATGAAATCTCAATGCGGAAGAGTGCTTGGCCATGTTGTTGGTTGCTATCTTATTGTTAGCGACTTGATATCACTATTTCACATGATATTTGCCAATTGTTCGGTTTTTAATCAAATTGACATCACACACATCATTGACAGCTGATGGAAATTTCATTGCATGGTGCTGTCTTTCTAAAAATGGTTTAGTTAGTGATTTGACATTAATGAAAAAGCAAGGAGTAAAGGGTTGGACAAAGTTCCTGATTGCTGCTGCTAAATGCAACTTGCAAAGACTATTATGTAATTCCACTTCTGTTCCTTCAGGTTTCTCTTACTCAAGCCAGGATAGATATGAGTGAGCTTGATGAGGATTCTGATGGCTTCCTTCAACCTCACGTATGATTCGCTTGCATCTCATCACCTGGTCATGCAAAAATGGACATATCTTTGGTTTTATTCATGAAAGCTTTGTGGTTTAGTGTGCATGTTTTCTAAGGACCACCTAATTGTTCTTGGATCAGGAAATGGAGTTCTATATAAGAGGTCTTATACCTAATTTGGCACAACTCAGGGATATACCTGCTGCTTTTGTGCAAATGTACTGTCGGATTGCTGCACACAAGTTTTTCTTCTTTTGTGATCCCCATAAACGAGGTTGGCATTTGAGTGTCTCTTAATCCTGAAAATGATTTCACATAAGTTGCATTCGACGTTTACAATATTCTAAATGATTCAGTTTTTAGGTTCCCGTTTCCACCTTTCTCTTTATGGCTTTTACAGTCCAGTACTGTTACTGGCTGCTTGTAGTAAACCCCCCCCCCCCGGCGCCTCTCTCTCTCTCTCTCTCTGTAGTGAGTGTAAATACGTACATATGTTGATTTCTGATGTTCGGCTTCGGTAGATACTTTGGAAGCGACTACATTGAGTCGCTTTTTCCTAGGTTATCCTGCGTTAGGCTGCTTATGTCATGTATTTATTGACATTTTATTTTTAAATTGAAATTGCCATGGCTATTATCAGGCAAGGCATGCATAAAAAAGGTGCTACTCAGTAATTGCCTCCAGGAGCTAATGGAATTACACCAGGTAATTTGTTGATGTTGCTTTTAGTAATTGCAAAAAACTTCAGGATGGAATTACCTGTAACTTTTCTGCATGTTGTAATATAAATCCATCCCGTGTTTTCTCTACGTTTTGAGATCGTATTAGAAGTGGCTATCATTTCATGAGTATGATGCTTTTCACTTGTTACCTCCTTGATATTCAACTCAGGAAGGATTATAGACCCTTTTTTTCAAAGCAATAAATTCTATTTTCCCCCTTTTTGTGCGTAAAGCAGCTGAACCTTCTCATTATATTTATCTTGACCATCCAATCATGCAAAACACCGTGATGCATTCGTTCATTTGCATTTCATTTGGCAGCTAATATTTGTCTTTTGCTTTTCACACTCATGCAGGAAAGTGAGGAAGAAGCCACTGATACTGAACAAGCTGAAAACTGGTTCTCATTGACATCTGCTCAACGCATATGTGGTTAGTACTTTGGCTCTGCAGAATTTTGAATTTTTGATGTGTTAATATCTAATGTCATCTTACTAGCTTGGTGCTGTCACTGGAATTTCTTGGTATATATGCTACATTGCTAGGTGGTGAATATAATAAATTTATGCAAGATTTTACTTTTTCGGTGGCTGCAATTCTTGCCTTTTCAAGATCGCTTGTTCACAATTGTTAAACCATTTTTTAATCTCTGCTTTACCTTATAATTGCATACATCATTGCATTTGGAGCTAAAGAAATAATGATCTACATCTGCAGATATGTTTCTTGCTCTTGATAAAGATATGAACGGAACATTGAGCAAACAGGAGCTTCGGGAATATGCAGATGGAACACTAACAGATATTTTTATAGAGAGAGGTAGAAACCAGTAATATACTCTCTTATCTCCCTCTGGTTTCCTCTCTTCCTGGAAGCTAATGCTATTGAATTGAAACTGCAAATACATTTTTTTCTCCTCGGAGTCTTGTCCTAATTTATTCTTGATATTATCTTTTTTAAATATAATTGCATTCTTGGAAATTGTATCAAGCCATTTTTTAAAATAAGTTCTGTTCTCATGTAAGAGGATGAATTGGCTGTTCCTTTCTTTGCTGTTGCTCATTATTTGAATATCTTACCCGTCGTTTATATAGACCACTTTTTATTTAATCTGTTTGTGCCATCCCTTTACAGCCATGTTAATCATTTTTTCTTTTATGCAATTAGTTTTCGATGAGCACGTCCGTCGTGGGAAAAGTGGAGGTGGTAATGCTCGGGAAATGGATTTTGAAAGTTTTCTCGACTTTGTTCTGGCACTGGAAAATAAAGACACTCCGGAGGGATTAACTTATTTGTTTTGCTGCCTTGATCTTCACGGAAGGGGATTTCTCACGACTGCTGATACTCATACATTGTTCAGGTAGCATGCTTTTTGCATTGAGTTCTCATTTTTCTCTTATGCTATGTTTGGTGTTACATAATATTGTTCAGGGAAACAAGCTTCGTTAAAATCGTGTCCATGTGCAGTATTGTCCTCTCTAACCTGCTTTTCTGTGTAATTGATTTTGCTGGATAGAGGTGTCCTTTCTCGTTTTATATTTCTTTTTGCGAATCATCTTTGGGACTAATTAAGCTGAGTAAGGAATAAAATGGAAGTAGATAAGGCTGGTAACGAGAGGTTTGAAACATTTCCTAATTCATTTTCTTTCAAAGTCTTCTGAAGTTTCATGCTTGCAGTTCTTGAAGTAGTTCTCCAAGTCTTTAACAAATACACAAACCCACCTAAATCAAAACCATTTCAACATATGCATGAGATTCCAGTTACTTATCCTCTTTTCTTTTTCCGCCAATCATGTCCTGTTACTCCTATGTACATTTTTATGTTAATTGAAGTTGGATATTCTCCTGCATCTTGAAACAGGGATGTTCACCAGAAATGGATCGAGGGAGGGAACTACGAGCTGTGTATTGAAGACGTTAGGGATGAAATCTGGGATATGGTGAAGCCAGCCGATCCTTTGAGAATAACACTGGCTGATCTACTGGCCTGCAAACAAGGCGGGACGGTTGCAAGTATGCTTATAGACGTACGTGGATTCTGGGCTCACGACAACCGAGAAAATCTTCTGCAGGAAGAAGAACCACAAGAGGAAACATAGGCCTTAAAAGCCTCTATAACCCTGTGACTTTTTAGTTACATATCAAAGTTTGTAGTGTTCTCTTTTGATTTCTTCTGATTTTCAAGAAACTGTAATAGTGCTTATAGTCCTTAGAGGGGTGCCTTTTTTTTTTTTTTCCTTTTGGCAGTTTGCATTTAAGAAAATACTGAAATTGAATGTATTGTAGATTCGCGTGTAACTTTTTGCATGAGTGCAAAGTAATATATTATTACAATCGACTTTAGTTATCACATTTGAGTAATATATGAGGTTCAAAGTGTACAGTCGATAGTTTGGTATCATGTTTGGAATTACTCACGGTTCCATCGCTCGTAAGTAGAGGTGCATTAATATGTGTCCACCAAGAACAAGTGAAATGAGATTGGTCTTTAGTTATATTTATTCTACGTTCTCTGGTTTTGTCTGGTTGAAAATGTTCAAGTACTAAACATCTGATCTTATTATGATGGTAGACAATTGATATGTTGTATAATATTAATTATTGATGTGATTAGATAAGATATGTTGATGTGCTAATATTATGTCATATTATTCTTTAGGGCAGTCACACCTTTAGACATTTGGTGTTTGAACATTTCTACTTCTATGACCAGAAAGTTGAAGTTGAAGAAAACTAGAGAGAGGAAGTTAACACCTATAGACATTTGGTGCTTGAAGAAAGCTAGATAGAAGAGGTTAACACCTCTAGACATTTGGTGCTTGAATATTTCTACTTCTATGATCAGAAAGTTGAGGATGAAGAAAACTAGAGAGAAGAAGTTAACACGTTGTTGGCTCTTCTTCAAAATTTTATTTTTTCTAAACGTAAAATGCTTGTTTATTAAAACAAAATGAGTTTTCTTTAGGAAAAAAATTCAATTTCTATTTGCAAACTATTTCTAATTCGAAGTGGAAACTGATTTATTTAAAAATAAGTTGTGAAGGATTTCGTTGTATATATAAATGTGATTAGTTTGACTAAATTTAAAATAAATTTTAGCGTATCCCGATACTCTTATTTTTAATATGGCACAAGGAACCACCAATCCTCGCAAGATTCACTTCTACTGTGGTCTACTGTTACGTGAATCCCCAATTTTATTGTACAATGAAAATCTCCTATAATTCAACCTCGTACTCCACTCACAATTATGCCGTGCTCCGCGGTCCACGTATACCAGTATGACACGTTGCCAAGTACAACACCAACAATGCGCAAAGTACAACTTCAACAGTAAAAAGGTCCAATCCCA
Source organism: Nyctanthes arbor-tristis (assembly GCA_963692815.1). Taxonomy (NCBI): domain Eukaryota; kingdom Viridiplantae; phylum Streptophyta; class Magnoliopsida; order Lamiales; family Oleaceae; genus Nyctanthes; species Nyctanthes arbor-tristis. The sequence goes on along the minus strand of CAVNYN010225988.1, from coordinate 34,562 downwards.
CCATGCACATGTATGATGTGGCACCCTAAAACGTGCTGTGAGATCGACACGTAGACGAAAAAGGACCCACGAGGCTGCTTGATTGATTTACGTAATGATGACTTGGCAATACACCGTTTGGCTACAGTGGAAAAAGTAAGAAGATAAAGGATTTTGTTTTGGGTCATATAATCCGGAGACGTGTCTCCCCCCGTTTTGATTGTGTTGTACACCAAATCTTCTTTAGATTTGTTTTTCCTTTTTTATTTTCCGTCTTTTTGGAGCCATTTTATTTTTTTTCTTTTTCAATTATTTTACTTTATGGAAATTTTTTTTCTAAAGACAAATTTACCCCATGAAAATAATTCCTTTGAGCTTCTTCTAAGGAGCTTTATCTTTCTTTCTCATAAATCAATAGTAAGTCAAAAGTCATAGTCTAATACCAATCATATATTTTTCATAAAAAATAAATTTTCACATTTACCAATAATTTTTCATATTTATCTTTTCTCGTTTTCTCTTTCCTTTTTTTTTTTTTTTGGCCTCTTTCATCATTTTGATGAGGAGCTAGTCTAAATAAGAAATTGGCTCATCAAAGTAAAGACTTAAGCTCGCGAGCCAAATTGCCTTCTATAAATCACAATATACTATTATTTATAAACTAATTTTAGTCAGGTCCTATCCATAAGCTCAGTGAGTAAAACAAATCAGGCTTGTCGGACGGTCCAATCCACCTTCCTTTAGACATGCTTTGTGTTCAAGAATTGACATTTGATAGATATTGAATCCCTAGTTAGATCTATTTTTTATCTCACAATTCGCATTGATTAATTTTAAGAACATATATTTATACAAATTATATAATAATACAAATACGCATTAATCGAACACGATACAACATACGAGATTCTCGCATACAAAGTTTACCTATTAAGATGTGACCATTTTTGGGGTCTCTCTAACAAAAATATATTAATTTCCCAATATATATACACACCTTTTGCAGTGCTTTTATTAGTCATAGGACGAAAAGTTTAGGGCCCTTGTTAGAGAATAAGGATTCTAGTTTGGTCAAAGACATCAAAAGAAAAAGAAAAAAAAAATCTGTTTCAATTCAGTCAAAGGCTTTAGTCCTTAGTCTTTACTCTCCTTATAGAATGTCATATTCTTTTTCCCTAAATCCCGGATTGCCTTAAAATTTTTAGACAAAAAAGTCTGTGTGGTATGTTTTTGATAATTGTGCAAAATTCCAATATGATTATGAAAAATAGGTTTCTCAATTTTCATTTTGATATTGAGACAGCATAAAAATATTGAGTAATGTTAGTTAGACGGGAGATGAGTATCCAATCTAAACAAGTAGCATTATTCAAAATATTTATAAAATCTGTTAAGCATAAATATTTTAATCACTATTATTATCGTTATAATCTTGATGTAGAGAAAATTCTATACGATAAGCAACTAAAGTCAGTAGAATGAAAGATTTTGAGTTAGTCATTTTTATTCATATTAACTTGTTTGTATATGTTGGTGATGAATAGTTCAAAATATTATGTATTATCAAACTCAAGTGGGATCACATCTTTCAATGTGGTCATTGACTAATTCTTGTAAGAAAATTTTTAGAAATATTTTGTCCTAACCTTTTTCCCATCATTTTCCATTGAGAATTCTTTGTTCCATTAAATAATGAAATTTTTTAAGTTTCATGGATTTAAAATGCTAAAAAAATATATTATCATGGGATTTTGTTGTTCCCAATGACATTTTAGGCATGTGAAGTTTAATCAACAAAAGGCAAAAAGTTAAAAGCTCCATGTTAGAATTGCAAATTAAATGGATTAGTGTGTACCCCTCCGATCTCTTATTTGGGCAATTTGATATTTGGGGCTCTTATGCCTTTGATTGCCCTTTTGACTATGGCCTTTTGTAAATCTTTTTGTGCAAGCCATGTTAACAATACACTTTCATGTCACTTAACTGTAGAAATAGTAACTAATATTTAATGGTATTTTCTATAACTTTTCCAAATGTTAACATTCCAAGACAAGATATATATGTAACATCAAGATTTTGTGTGATAGCAAAGCTTAAAAATCTCAAATAAACAATTCAAAATCAGTTTAAACATAAAGCATAGTCAGAATTTCAAGATTGATATTCTAGTTGAATAACCATCGAGCAAGAGAAATTTAGCGTACCGGCACATATCTCTTAAATGTGAAAGCAATAATCAACGTATACATATTTACTTTACTCATCGTGCTAAATTATGTTTTTAATATGAAACTTCTAGACTTATAAGTCAAGTCTCCATAATTTGTCCCTGGGATTTGTCTTCACACTTTTGTTATATGAATATCTTGCACGTCTCATATTTCAACACATCTAATCATATCTAGTTTTTTTTTTTTTCTTCCTTGAAGAGTCTAATCATATCTAGTTTATTGAACATTGTTCGTCCATGGTTGCTAGCTAGCGGATATTTTTCCTTAATTCGAATTGATAATACAAGTTTAGATGGGTAATTGAGAAGATAAGCCACATCTACTTATTGAAAAAATAGAAATATTAATTGGGTCGTGAAGCCTACACAATAATGACAAACAAGATGTTGCTAAAACTTTGACTTAGGGAAGTACAACTTTTTCTTGGAAACCTCAAATTGATGATGCTTCCACTTTCCATTAATCTAAATACTTGTGTTAATCATTTTCATTAGAGATAATAATCTTTAACTACTCCGTTTGAAAATTATGAACAAGACAAAGAGTTTTGAATCCATTAACCTCATTTATTTACCATAATATGCGGATTAAACATGTGACTTATCATACATAATTACAAGAAATTGAAGATTTCAAATTCTTGAGAATTTCAAGAAAATAAGGACAAAAAATTCTTTTGTTTCTATTATCCATATTGCTTGAGGAATTGCTTCTTTTAATGTATTTCCGACATTCCTCAAAAGGGGTTTCTCCAAAATTTATATCATTGCATGTGAAATTATAGCTCTAGGTGTTGACAAGAAATTATGTCCAGATCAGGTAGGTTTTCTTGGATTTAGCCACGGGAATTTAGCATATAATGATGATAATTAATCATTAATTAAATTGATAAATTATGCATGCATGAATGAATTAGATTTCTGATTTATTTCCCTTGAATGTGATTTGTTGAGAGATCTTGATTTGTATAAGCTATATGTACTTTCTTAGATAAGAAGATCAACAGGAGTCTTCCGATCTTACTAAGCCTAAAAATTTTGTTACTGTAAGAAAAATAGCTTCAAAAGTAAATAATTCTTTTACTATTTCATTCATTAATTAATAAGAGTATTTTTCTTTCTTTTTTACTTAAAAAAAGCAACAAAAAAAAGTAGAAAATTTAAAAAATCATAAAATATTTAAAAGTAGCTTTTTTCTAAGGCATATAGCTATAGACCCTCACCCTGTGAATTATACATATCTCAGATTCTTCTGTCTTCTGACTATGATATCCCTTCAACTAGTGTCTTTAAAAGAAAGCCTTCACAGCTTCCATTCCTTGTCACTTCTTCATTTGCTGCAAAATTTCCCATTTCCCACTTCTTCTCGTAACTATATATCACAAGTACCCAAATTTCTCCTCTCTTCCTACTATAATTTTCTTCATTGCTTGGATCAATGGCAACCCCTAAACCTTCAGAAAAGCCCTTAAATCTCTTCGAACCTATCCTCACGGATACCGGCTTCGCATTGCTACAACGCAACACATCGGTTTCCCAACCAAGCGAAAGACGAGGCCGGAAAAAGCAGGCCGAGCCCGGGAGGTTTCTTGGCGTAAGACGACGCCCGTGGGGCCGGTACGCAGCCGAAATAAGGGATCCTACCACCAAGGAAAGACATTGGCTTGGAACCTTTGATACTGCTCAAGAAGCTGCTCTTGCTTATGATAGAGCTGCCCTTTCCATGAAAGGGACTCAAGCAAGAACTAATTTCATATACTCTGATCAAACTACTTCTTTTCATTCTATCTTAAACCCTAATAGTTATGAGCTTCAAGTTCAAGCTTTTTTGCAGCCACCATCACAGTTTACTTCCAACATTGTACCAAGAAATGATCAGAAATCATCAGTCCAATCAGATAAGACAACAAGCTGTCATGATAAATCTTCTTATGGTTCATCGCCTGATGATGATCATGATAACTTGTTTCTTTCTACTACTGACACAAATTCTGGCTACTTGGATTGCATTGTGCCCAACAACTGCCTCAACCCACATTCTGCGACAGAGAAGATGAATGATGACATCAAAACTGATCAGAAATTCAACTCAAATATGAGTTTCTCAGGAAATAATCAGTCAAATTATGAAAAGAATCCACTTTTTCTTGATGCTACAAGTGTTACAACCACAGCATGGAATAACATTAATGCTGAAAACCCTGGAAATCAGTCTAGTTATAACGAACTTATTGACAAGTTTTGGTCGGTCGAGGATGATCAACAGGCATGGGAATTGAGTACTTGTGAACTCTCCCATATGATAAACCCTATGATGGCAGAAAATGGGTGCATGGGAGAATTGAATCCAATTCTAAGTGAAAATCTGAGTTTTGAAATGATGATGGCACCAGAAAGTACCAGTATTACTTCATCAGCAGCAGCAGCAGCAGCAAGTTGCTCATATTTGTATCCTTGTTTTGATGATGCAGTTGATCATTTGGGTTACTCCCTCTTTTGAATGCTGATGATATGTTAAAGTTGGTTAATAATACAAGCATTTTGGCATATATATTGTGTGCTAATACGAGGAATCGTGTTTTCTCGTGTTATGTTATATATCTACCGTACCAAACATGTCATTCAAGAATTCCTCGAGTCTAAATCGTGTTAAGTGTCACAGGAAGAATGGCAGCACTGGAGAGAACATGACTACGATCATCGACTAGTTGGGATGTTCTTTCTTAGCCTAACACTAACTCATCATCCACCATCTTATAGGGAGAATCATGAAGCTGATTAAGATAGTAACCAAGTTTGCTAGGACTCCAGTGAAATTCAACTCGTTAACGAGCCGAACTAGAGCTTTTCATATCTTATAAATGGCCTCATACGACTTTCTAGTGTTTCTGAAAGCTAAGCCTGAATCAACTCACTCTGGTCGAGTATTTGTTCTAATGCTTGTGCTCGAGTGCACAGAACATTGTGTTTTCTAAAGATTTTCTTAATGTACTTGCAACCAAGAATAGAGGTTCTTCAACAAGCTAAATTTGCTTAATATCGAGCAATCTTGACTCGTTCACTAGAACAAAAATAAGAAAGAAATGAATCTCGTGAATGAGCTGTTCAATAAGTTCTAAAAAGCATAAAGTGCAACAACGCATTTAAGAGAAACCATTGGACTTAAGACATGCTTTTTTGGTACTCTTCCCACATAACTGTGTCGTTTCCCACTGAAGCGCGTTGCGCTTAAGCAGCACCTTTTAGAGCTGTAAATTGTAGGATAACCAATGCAGGAAAGAAGAAGAGAGCCATCCTATATCTACAACAAAAAAGAGCCCTTGAGCATTATTTTTTTTTTTCATGAAAACAAATTCAACAGTTTCCCTGTCATCTTTTCGGATATAATAATGGTGATGACTTGTGAAGAAGCATTTGAGCATTCTTCAGATGACAACCAACAAAAAACATTTAGAAGCATCACCATTTTTAACATAAACAAACACAACAAAAAGCAGCACTTGCCAAATCCAAGATTTTCTCATCTGTATCGGTTGATGAAATATAAAGAGGCATTCGAGCAGTTCATTTGACTAGATCTATATATATCTTACACATGACACTATTAATTTCCTGGCGTTCTCCAAAATTATCACTCCTTCGACCACAAAGAGCCGGACAAAATACGGGAACAAGAAAGAAACCCGTGAAATTCATTCCCTAGAGGAAAGTTGGGAGCTCGTTTCAATAAAGCAGGAAAAGATCATGGGCACCAACACAAATATAGGTGGCAGGGAACAAAGGGGAAGATATCTTTTTCGTTCCGAAAAAGATGACATAAATAGACGCGACAAGCTCCAAAAATTTTGGGCAATGATGAAAATAATGTAAATTGGGAGGTTGGTTTTGTTTCATGTTATTCAAGGACTAGCTGAAAGAGCTAATGAGATGTTGCCAGATTCTGAGGGATAAACTGTGGCTTATTGAATGGACACAGCTAAAGTATGCTACATTGAACTAAGATTGAGCATCCTATAGAGAATTGGGACCAAAAATATAACTTTGAGTTCATCAAGTTGATTGACAGAGAGAATGAAATGGTGGAGGAATCCTTCTATTCAGCTTGATGTGCGAGTCTCACCTCCACGGCCTATACTGCTGCTGCTGGCACTGGAAAAGGTAGAACTCTGCCCTGACTGCTGACCACCAGATTGAGGAACGTGCCCACTTTGTGAGAATATTGAACCAACCGAAGCACTTGAACTGTTCATAGAAGACATTTGGGTTGACAAGGTATCCCTGCCAAATCCGGAAATAAGCTCAGGCCGCAAGTCTGATGAAGAGGATGATGGAGCCAAAGTTGCATTAGTAGATCCCACAGGATAAGGGGCGACAGGCATGTCAGTGAGAGATGATGCGGATGGACTGTAACTCAATGTTCTCATTGGATGATCAAATTTGCATGATGGCCCAAATTTGCATACTCCATTTTGTGCATAATGAGAGCAAAGTGGTCTCCCTGAAACAATAATTGAAGTAACTTTAGGAAAGATGCAGCTCACCAGCATGCAGTAGAAAGGAATCAGTAGATTTCAAGATTTAATGCAACAAATGAAGCATTCAGAAATGCCATGTGTGGAGAAGAATTGAGAAACAAATTAAAATTACATTCGGAAGAAGGACCAAACGAGGGAGAGTGATTTTCTTAAGATTCCTGCACATCTAAACTTATCATAAGCAAATAGTTTGCAGTTCCAAGTTAATTTTATTTTAAAATCAGGAAGTTTTTAATAGCATGCTGATGCAACAATTTATAATAACACAAGGCAGCAGGCAGCAATATACATATATAAAAGTAAAGAAAAATAAGTAGAGAAACAGGTAAAGGCCAGCTTAACAACAACCATTTGTTTCACCTGCACATTTTAATTATAGAAGTTCCAGTTTTCGTTGGCCTGCAAACAGAACGAATGAGATACAGCTCCAGGAAAATGTTGATTTATAAAATGTGAAAGAGTATCTACACAAATTATGTACTAAACATACTATATAACCAGTGGCATCAAACCCTTGTAATTTTTTAATACAATATTGCGTAGACTTGGAGAAACCAACCTTCCCAAGAAAAATTAGCTTTCTATCAAACATAATTTAACGGAATCTAGAAACAAAATGGTCAAAAGTAATGACTTATCAGAGAACTTGGAAGAAGTAATTTGGTATATCAGGGCACAAGCCATGTCTACTATTTGAGGTATCTCAGCAAAATACTTTTCACATGGAAACACAAGAAATTACTCTTTGTTCACCCCCATGTCTCTTACCAAGGCTGGATCACATCACCATTGCAGTAAAGAATCTTGTATCTTTAATGCATTTCCAGTTGATCACATCTTGCATCTAGCTAACAATTGAATTCATTCATTTGCTCCTATTAGGTCTATTCATTACTCAATATTAGTATTGAAATCACTTCTCATGCGCGAAAGCAATTCAGGGCTAGTTACATTAACTCTTAACAATATACTGGCTAAACAACTCTCAAATTACCTTCTCTGTTTTCTGACACGTTGAGCTTACAGTTTCATAAATTTACAATACCCAATTCATATCATTAAAACTCCCAAATTTAACTCTTGCTACTAAGAGTTAGATGCCAAGTGTTGGCGCAACATTCATATCCATATTGAGGTTGCTGCTATTGTAGTGTATATGGCATGAAGACAGTGGAGTACTTTGAAGACAATCTACTACATGGGGTCGAGTGTTTCATTTTTTAAGGGGACAATAGATCTGACACCCCAAGCACAATCAAAATATAAGAAAGAAATGTATCCCATCATAATATTTTTTCACCAGAAAATCAGTTGGAAAAGAATGACCCATCCCAGGAATAGCACAGCATGTGGCAATACTACAAAATCTTCAATATCATTCTACCTGGATACCATGCACAACAGTCCAGTTTCTCCCAACTATCCTTTCCCCTGATAAATAATTACCACTATATCAACAATTCAACATGAATGGAGCACATGGAAGCTCTTCAATTACAAAACCTCTTCAGTAGTGAACATAAACAATTCTGAACAAGAATCATGAAAATAAATTGAAAGATTGAAAGAAAGCATAAGGACTCCTTGCGGACATAATCAAATCATCCACATAATATATATATATATATATATTTATAAATCACAATCTAGAAACATAAAACTGTATTACTCACCGGACGTAAGGGCAAACCCATAGGACTAAGCCCAATCTTTGATGCACTCCAATCTGGTGGATGATGATATTTACACGTAGAACCAAATTTACAATCCCCGGTCTTCAAATAATATTGGCATTCTGGTTGGCCAGGCCTTTCTGGAAATGCTTGCTCCTTCTGACTGCTGCTTGAAGGTCCGGCAGAAGAGGTAAGGGATAGATAAGGTCCAGTGTATGCAGCTGCTGAAGGAGATAACTGTGTTATCCCATAAAATGGGCCAGCTCCAGCAGTAGGCTGAGAACTTGGGGAAGCCGCAGGGCTAGGTGCTGCCTGCACCATGTAATTTGATAGCTGAATATGAAGTAAGACACCCAAAAGTATGTCCAGTACGTAGAAAAAAGTGGACAGTTGACAAGATATATGTTCCCTTTCTTATATAGTACTATCCAATACTTCATATTCCCGTCTACCAAACATGTAACAAATAGCTTCAGAAACACAAACCTGGTAAGGATTCCAACCAGGAACAGGGACAACCCCTGGAGGAAGGAGCATGGGACTATAAGTTCCTGGGACATATGAACCGGGAAGCATAGCTGGCCTTGCAACTGGCCAGTTGCCCGAAAATACTCCATACTGCTGGGGACTATGTATAGAAAGTGACTGCATTGCGGGATACATTGTGGGTGCGGCAGCGGGTGCAGGTGCTGGTACAGCTGCTGGTGCTGGTGCAGGCAAATGTCCCGGGCCAGGTGCTGGTGCAGGCACTTGTATTCCAGCTGGCAAAGGATGATGATATTTACAGGTAGCCCCAAACTTGCATTGTCCTGTTTTGACATAATACAAACACTCTTTTTCACCCTGCAATGAGCACTCTATGAGCCAACTGCATATTTAAAACCCAAACGAAGCTGCAATGTTGGAAAAGAAAAGAATTAAAAAACGAAATTTTTAAAGCGGCAGACCAGTCGCAGTGGATATCCATAGAAGTTCAGGGTCACTGGGCCTGAAAATCCAATGCCCTGTTTTGGATGGTGATACTTGCAGGAAGCACCAAATTTACACGTCCCCGTTCTCATATAGTACTAGAAATTCAACACAAAAAAAAAAAAAAAAAAAACTTAGAACAAATAGTCATAAGTAATATAACTAAGATACAAAATTCAAGCAGAAGAAAAGTTTCATACTCATCAAATTGAAGAGACATAGCTTGCGTTACAATTTTAGAGCATGGAGTGTACTGAGTTTTGCATGATATAGATGCTTAATGCCAATTATTTGACAAAGATTCATGTTCAAAAAAGAATGAAGGCTAACGCCATAGATCCTCCATTATTCAGGTTAGATTATCATTGTAGTAGACAATAGATTTGCTATAATCATCAATGTTTTTGTTAGAGTAATGGTGAGCTCCATCTTCTTTCTTTTTCCATTTTTTTACTGTGACAAAAATAGATTTCGGTTTCCTTGGTGCATCTGATAAAGTGTGGTGAAAGAAATGAAACCATGCAGGCTCATAATGAGGTCAGACTTCTCATACTGAATAACATACCAGTTACAACCCTTAGTAGTAGAATTATCAAAAAGAAAAATAATCAAGTGAATGATGTGATCAAAATCTTGTGCCATTATGGACATCTTCTCCCAGTAATATAGATACAAAATAATAACTAAATGAAATCATAAGCCTTAATTAAAAATAACCGCTCTTCCAGAAGAAACATCAAGGTGACCTATCCTACCAACATGTTCACCATAAAGAATTTAACAGACTTTCTGGCTGAGATTTTAAAAAGAAAAAAAAAATCATGATATTATTAACCTAAAATAGAGTGTCAAATTTAACACATCATGTAGAGAAGGAAATAATCTTAAGGCAACAAGGAAAGATAAAAATGAAGATAATCAACCAGCTATGTCTTCCATCTGAGATGCTGACATTCAGAAATATCAAGCAAAAAGGAGCTATTTTGCATATTTTAATTTCCAACATTCAATGCAAACTTGAAAAATGGCTGAAGGTACGAAACAGAGCAGCACAATATCCGTGGCAAAAAATGATCTTATTAGTACAGTGAGAAATGCAGCAATGTACATTCCTGAAAAGGCCGCAGTAAAGATAGAAATATAGCCAAACGTCAGAAATCTCACATTCTGGCATGAGATAATTCTCAAAAAAGTGGTATTTACCACTTAAAGTGACAGATTAAGACCATAAAGCTCAGTCTTCTCAAAAAGAAATAGAAAATCGATTAGAAGAGAAAGGAGATGCAGACAATAAACAGACAACGCGTTTGACCCCAAAGATCAATGAGACAAACCCAATCTCTTAAATAGTAAACAGTTATCGTACAAAACACGAGTAGCATCATTCAGAAAAATGCTGTTTCTCACATCAATAAATTGATGACATCATTTTCCAAATTTAGCATACTCACGTAAACCTAGTCAAACAAAAAGGTACAGATGGTAAATTCTATCATAACTTCCAAAGGGGAAATGATAAATAGTTAATCGATGAACACAACATTACCTTTCTAGAACCAGCAACGAAAAGACAAATTAAATTACTTGTCACAGATTCAAAAGGAAGAAAAGACAAATATGGTGCAGTAAAAAATGCTTATCCTCCTGAAAACAAGAATAGAGATTAATTCACCAATATTCAACAAAATCAAGGAAGTGAATGCTTATATAAGATCAACCAATTATTCCACACTTTTAACAATAGGGGTAACACTGTCAATTAATATCTACATAGTTAATTATCAAAAAAAAAATATTTGAATCTATGCTGCAAGTCATTTATCTATGTTATGTCAAACAAGGTTATTACATGCATCTACAAATTTATAAAAACTCACTAGAAAATGCATACCCGACAGATAGGTTGCCCAACACGTTCCGGGTAGTCACCGCCACTTGCCCTCAGAGTTCCCATTGCCTAGCATATAAATACATACTCACATTCAGTAATGCTTTTAAATTGTTCTTTATCATTTTCCAATACAACAGAAAAAATTAACAATTGCATGTCAACAATTTTAAGCATTTTCCAGTAAATCGGAGCGATTTTCCAAAGTTTGAATGTTTTTCACAATTTAATCTAATTCTTTTCCTCATATCAATTAAAAACTCCAGTGAAATTAAAATTCCCCCCAAATTAAAATCAAATCTACACAAACCCCCAGTCAGAATCCCAAAAAAAATAAATATATAAATAAACATAAAAAAATTTTTTAAAAAAAAAATCTCATTTTTATCATAGTTCCATATTCTAAGCGCATGATCACACCAACAATAAAACATACAGACGAAATGAAGCAAAAAGTAGAAATTCTCCAAATAAAATCGAGTATTGTACCGCACTCCGGTCACGAGGATGATTAAACCGGCAGCGAGCGCCATATCCACAGAAACCAGTCTTCAAGTAATGTATACAATCGGGCTCATCAGGCCTCTCAGGGTACGATTCAGGGGCCTCCTCCAGCCCCAACTGCCACATAGGTTCTGCATTCACAGAATCAATCAAATTCCCTTGTACATTACCAAAATCAAAGCTAATTGAACTGAAATTCAAGTGAAATTCAGATGAAATTCAAATGCAGACATAAAATACCAACCTTCAAGCCCAGTTTCTCCTCCAGGAATGGCCCATTCCGCCACCGGATCCGCCGGCCCCCCCTCCATTGTCTGATTCCCACTATACCTCTCCATTTCTTTGACACCTTTACACACACACACCCCCCCTTTTTACACTATAAATATACACAAAACAAAAAAACTATATACGTATATAAATATATATAGATAGATATAGAGAGAGATAATAGAAACGAAAAGGAAAGAGAGAAGTGTGCGTGATCGAGTGTGTCGGGGAAACGGAGCTGAGGAAGAATGGTGTGATCGATGGTGTTTGGTGGTTTTAGCGAGAGAGTCGAGTGTGTTTTAGAGAGAGAAAAGGAGAGGTTTAATAGTTTTTTCTCCTTTTTTTATTTATATATTTATTTATATATCTACACACAGTGAACGTGAGTGTGTGTTTTTGGGTGTGATTTTTTATTATTCTGTGGGGTGGCTTTTGTAACTGTACAAGAAGTGATATTTTTTGAGGTAATATTTGCCTTTTTTCCGCTTTAATAAAAATCGATTATTTTTGGGTTTTTAACATTTTTAATTGATTATTTTTGTCTGTTTGTTGACTTTATTACGCGCCAAAGAGGCGTGCATTATAGACAGTTAGTGGGCGGTTCGGGCATGGTTGGTTATAATGACTCTTTTGTCCTTCCTCCCTCTTTCTTGGTGGAAAATTGCGATATTTGGCGCCCAATGTATCGGTAGACTAGTAAATTGGTTTTCAAGCTTTAGAATTGAATGAATTGGTCCTCGTATTCTCACTATAGTTGTGCAAATAGTATTATTATTTGCGTCAACCTCAAGCCGTCCAACTTTATAAAACTAGACTAGAAGGATGGTGACAAGGTCGAATGGTGTGACTAGTAAGTATTGATGATTGGAGCGAACACGCAATACACGAAGTTTTACAGTTTTACATCCCATGTAACGTACGCTAAATGCATTTCAACATTGTGTGTGCGTGGGTTTTGTGTTGTGCAGATGATTTTCAGGTTTCTTCCGTTTCTTTTTATTTCGCGTGTTTGTGGTGTTTAATTTATTGATTCTTTTCCCCCTTTTGAATAGCTTATTGGTACTTCTTTATCTATATCTTCTAAAAGAGCAAGTTGTTACAAGTAAATAGAAAGACTTAGCTCTTTGAACATTTTATATTCATGCATATGTGGCCTTTCATTTTACTATTGAGCGCATAAACCATGTGTTTATCAAGTATATTACGTAAACCAAATAGTTAGCCCTTGCATGTATCATATATGTGCACTTAGCTCTGACTTTATAGTCAAGTGCATAAAAACGTGTATTCTTCAACAAATTTTTTTACTGTAAAGTACATAAATTTTCACCACGTTCATTAGTCGTACTTGTGATTCACAATAGTCATTTATAGATTGACCAACTAACTTCTCCGCAATCAAGCAATCAAGTAATAAAGTAATTATGTTGCCATTAAGAAGATACAAACTAATTAATGAACTTTAACATACGTAATACTACTCTTCACTAGAGTCTACAAAAATGAAAAGGTTTAGGTCTCAGAGCATCTCCAATACAAAGTTAAGGTAGAATCTCTTAAGTTTATATGTGTCAAAAAATATTGACATTACATTAAAAAATCCTCTAATATAATAATGTCAACATTGTATATTTGTCAAGTTACTATTAGAGATTTTGAAAAAAAAAAGAGTTTATTGGATAAATTAATACTTAACATCATCATGGAGAATGCTTGACATTGTCATGAAGATATTGTCATGGAGAATGCTCGACATTGTCATGGAGATGACATTCTCCATGACAATGTCAAGCATTTAGTGTGCCAAATAAGCACTTTTTTGTTATTTATCAATTTATTTCATAATTATGACTATACATTGAAGATGCTCTCATAGGTCAGCTTTTTAAATAAGTGATGACTTTTTTAAAAGTGATTTTTTAGAAAAATGTATAATGGTGAAATAAAAAAAAAAAGAGAGAGAGAGAAAGAAAAGGAAGATTAATTATTAAAAATGTGAAAAACAGTTTTTTTATCAAAATTTATGTTGTCCGAAATGAAATTTGATCATTTCTTAAATCAAATTTTAGCAAAATTTAATATTTAGCAAAGGGGAGCAAATTTTAGTGTTTAAAATCCATGTTGCTAAAATCCATTTATTTATGAATTACGTTATCAAACATCAATACTACTCAAAATATATATATATATATATATATATATATTTGGAAGGAATAACTCCAATTTTAATTGCTCAAATTATCCGATAGTACATCTTCCAACCATGAAGGCACATTATGCAAATGACATGGAGATTGATAGCTAAATGACCTTTTAGCAAATTCATGAACAGCCCCATTAGCTTATCATGGAACATATTGAATACGAGCATGGTGATAGTAATGAAGAAGCCTTCTACAATCACTCATGATGAATCCAAGTTTAGATTCATCTGTAGTCTCAATATAAATAAAAATAAATACATACATATATGACCCACTTGATTTAACTTATATAAACTGATACTAAACACCATAAGTATTATATATGGTATAATTCTTTATTTATTTATTTATTTATATTATTAGACTGTAGGTTTTTATGATTCCTAGGGCCTTTCCTACCCTTTTCAAGATTCTTTTTTTTTTAGGTTTTTGTGGTAGTGTTCAATTAATTGATTCTTTTACCTTCTCAAGTAGTAGTAAAAGGTAAGTATATTTTCTAATAGTGTTCAATTGATAGAAACCATGGTATGGATATCGTAGGTGTAAAAGGTAAGAAGTGATTTCATAAAACCACAAGTAATTTCTTATTTTTTATAACGATAGTCTCTATAATGGAGACCACGTGGCTTCTATAAACTGACTTATGAGTTCATCAGAGAGCGGGATACTTATGAGTAGCACAATTAAAGCAAAATGTTGTCAATTAAGGAAATCTCAATTGATATTGTCAGAAAAAGTAAAATGTAAGAACATTTTTTTCAAATTGCCCTTTAAAGCATCTCCAACCGTTTCTTTATTTTTAAAGAGCATATTCTTTTGAATAAAGAGTATTTTTAAATCTGAAGAGAGCAAATTTTAAACTTCTCCAACAAATCTCTCTCTCTCTCTCTCTCTATTTTTTTTTAAAAGCAATACACCAAGCTCTCTTTTAAGTAATTCTTTATTTTGCATTCTTCAAGAAATATATATACAGTCTTTATTTTAGATTTCTCTGTGATGTGTTTCATTAGCACTTATATCTATGGACAAAGTACTACTTTTTTTGACATTACAAGGGGAGATTGTGGGGGAAGGGAATAGAACACTTGACTCAGGGTGTGAACAACTAATACGGATATCATTAGACTACAAAGGCCTTAGCATGGACAATGTACTAGTAAAACATATATCGTAATTGTACCTTTAAAAAATTAATTAATATTTATATTCATGAATTCTAATACGCAATGAAATTAAATACAGATTTATTCAATTAATAATTAATATTTATAGGCTCTAGCTACCTTAGAAAAGCTTAGTCAAATGAAATAATTTCATAGCCGTTAAGATTTCAATATATTGCAACACTACTGAATTTTAACCCATGTAACTCTTAATTCGAAGATTGCAAAAAGAAAGATCGGAACTCAGGGATGAATCATGTGAACTCTGATGTACATTGAGATTTGGTGTTTTAGGAGAGGATACCCGTAAGAAGTACGTATTTATATTCAAAATTTTACTGGGGAAACGTGAAGAACTAAGCATGAATTTGTTGTACATTGAACTTAGTTTGGTAAAGTATCCATATATATATATATATATATATGATGCACCCTTCCTTTTTTTTTTTTAGATTGACTTGTAAGGGACTTTTGATCATCTCATTTCAAGAACCCCCCCGCCCCCCTCATGGAGTTGGTAGCTTTCAACCAATTAAACAACACGTTGCCCTTTTAAGAGTAATTTATTGGCCTTTAATGTTTAAACAGAAGCAACTTGGTTAATTACTAGTGGTGCAAAGATCATTGGCCTTTGAACGTTGTACAGTACATGCATCAATCTATCAAGCGTATAAAACGTGCATTCTTCCGAACCACAGGTCACGCTCATAATTCCTGCTAGTCGAGTATTAATTGAATGAAAATATTCAGCATGCGAATAAAGTATTTTTTGTTGCCGTTTTAAAATCTAATAATGCATTAATAAATGAAGCGCTTTTTTTTGTTTTTTTTGTTTTTTTGTGAACACCTACATTAATTCTGTATTATAACAATACAAATACATAAAGAATTATATCTAATAGAGTACGCCGTTAAGTATATAATACAAACTAAACATACAATTGAAAAAACCGACAGAATTTGCGGTTGATGGGACTCGAACTTGAGACTTTAAAGTCTACTGATCTCAGCCTAAAATGAAGCTGAGACCATGTAAAGAAATGAAGCGCTTTTTTCCTAACGGGTACATTATTTCTACATTATAGCACTAAAAATGCGCAAAGAATTATATTTAATAGAGAGTGACGTGAAATAAATAATGCAAACTAAATACAATTGGAAAATTCGACACAATTCTCTGTTGATGAAACTTGAACTTGAGACTTTAAAGTCTTAGGGTCTCAGCCTAAAATGAACCTAAGACTACGAAAATAAATGATATGTTTTATTTTTTATTTTTTTAATAAAGGAAGGCATAAATAAAAAGAAATATGATATATGTGTGTGCGTGTGTGTGCACGCACAAAATTTTCAAAAACCTTTTATAAGCTTTATTAAAAGAAAAAAAAACTTCCCAGTCAACACCATGAGAGAATCCACATGTTGATCCATGAACTCACATGTGAGTTCTCTGATGTGACATACGCTGGAACTTCTAAAAGTTTTTCAAACTTTTCATATGTACACACTCCACACATATTTCGCACACGGGTGTGATTTTTGTTGTTATTTGGGTAGGTTGTCAAGGGCTTCTTGTACTTTTCCAAGAATTGTTTTTTCTTCTTTTTCACTAGGTTTTGTACTTTTTCTAATTGATTCTTTTGCCGTGTGGATTATCTTACTGTGTCACCAATGTGGCAATTATCTGTCATTAAATAAATGATAAAACATATTGTATTGATACGAAATTCACTGTGAATACGTTGTTATTTAATACCATATTGATAAATATTTAATGGCACTGAATGGCATTATTCTTCAAAAAGAAAATGTCAATTACAAAAAAAAAAAAAATTACATTTGATATGCATGCGTTTGTAGTTTCGGTTTTATTGTTGAATGCACGTACGGCATGTAACCTGCTTCCAAGTTAACTAAATATTATTTATTTATTTTAATTTATTAGTGAGTGTATTTGTACATATGTGCGTATTAAATTTGCAATCATTATTAAATTTGCACACACCATCAATATTTGTCATTTATCAATATTTGTTATTTTAAAAAAGATGAGATCATGGACATTTAAATAAATACAAAGAGTGCCAATAAGGCCTTATATGTTTTGGTTAGGGGTCTAAGGCTGAGGCTTTGGGACGTACAGGTCCCAGGTTCGATTCCTCCCATGTAAGGATTTGTTTACATTTTATATGTAGTTTGTAGTATCATGTATAAGAGTTTGATTTCTTGTAGTCTCCTATATATAAGATTGTATTGTTGATTTCTATACTCTGTGTTTCAAAAAGATATATATCTATATATACTTGTACTACTATAATATGTATTATAATTGTACTTAAAAAAGTAAATACAAATGGTGTGTACAAATTAGTGACACAACATTATACAAATAAATTAATATTTTTTATTGTTTATTCTTGCTACTTATGTTCCACGTGTCACAAATTGATCATTTCACTGGACAATCTTTTCGTAGTTTTAGGGAGGGAGTTATGTTTACCTGAATAAAAAGTCATACAAAAAGTTTATCAAAACTGATACATAGCGATATTATGATCTTGTTTGATCCCCTTTATTATCTCAATTTATAAATTTTCTTACCACTAATTTAACATTTGATTTGATAACTGTTCAATTATAATCACATGCTTCACATTTTTTTACATTTTCAATACACATTCTATATCTCTTCTCATTATAAATTCTCTAAATAAAAAGGATCAAACAAACTCTATATTTTTCAATACATCACATCATTTTTAAATTAATAGTAATCACAAGAGTCACATGTCTCTTTTGTCGAACTTTTTGTTCTCTTTTTCTGTCTAAATATAATATTCTTAAAGAGAGGTTGAGGGATTGATGAGCCCTGCTATTTGTAGGTAATTATTCGGGCAATTTTTTACAAAATGTGGCAAGTTCCCCAATTACACAATACACAAAATAAGATTGAAATTTACCCCCAATTTGTAAAAGATTACTTGAATAATTACCTATAAATAGTATTTTCCAAGATTGAATCTCTTCATAGCTATGTTTTGTGTATTTTAGGGTAAATTGCAGTAAAGATATCCAACTTTTCATTCATTTCAACTTTCATGCTTAACTTTTAAATCTGAATTAATAGGTCCTAAGCTTTGCATTCATTTACACTTTCATTCAAATACAGATATTTAATTATTTTATTAATAGAAACGGTTTGACAACCATTTAGATGCAGTATTATTACAAATGAAAATTAAATATCAAATTCACGATATATGAGAGTACCGAAAAGTTGTATAATGATAAAATTTAAAATTAAGTTTCATATAATTATTACATCATTATGCACACGTGTTAATTTTATATACTTTTACATGACATGGATTTCAAATATATTTCTAATTATAATGGGATTCATTTAAATTGTTACCAAATAGATCCTAACATTTTAATCTAATTAATATATGCATTTAGATGAAAATGCAAATGAATGCAAACGCCAGGGACGTTTGCTACAGTTTACCCTATATTTCACTAGTTTGTTCATAAAAATATGTTGTTCCCCCTCCCAAAGAAAATGTTGTTGCATGTTTTGTTTCATTGCATTGTTCTGACTCTGTCTCTGCATAAATTGCACTTATAGGAACAACGACAATCGGGCACCTCGGAGGCTTTTTAGTGAAAGGGCCTTTTTTGTAAATTGAATAGTATTTTTCCCCTAAAAAAAAAGGAAAAACGTGAAAGAATGTAAATTAAAAAAAGGCGACGTTGACATCACCAATCAAAAAGTCTTGATATCAACCAGTAGGAGGCGGCACGTACACGTCAAACCTCATAACTTTCAGATTTAGACCCTACCCACCGCCACAATCACACTCCTGAAATGTTTCGTAATTGAAAACTAGACTCTTCAATTTTTAGAAAATTAACGAAACCATAAAAAAATATTATATTTAAGTTTAAAAAAACTATGCTTTGTACAAAAAGAAAAAAATGTGATTTGAACAAGTGTTACAATAATTAGATTTCTCACATTTCAGCAAAGAGACCCTTGATTCAAATCACACATGGCCCTCCCCTCTGCCAATGTATCAAAAAGAAAAAAATAATTATACTTTATATTTATTATTTAACTGTTAATTCTAACTTAACATTAACAATCGGATAGTTGAACTTTTAAATTATTTATGAAATAATATAGAATTTAATATTAGATAGTATTTTGTTTTCTCTTTATTTATGAAATAATATAGAGTTTCAATAGAAACTATCTAGTTACTTTTAACATCAATTTTTCTTAAACAGCCCGCATTAGAGGGAAATTACACGAGAGATCATTAAAGAGCCTATTGTTTCTTTAGAAAAATTGACAGACATCAAATCTAATATTATTTAAAACCCGTGAAGCCCAACACGATTTCTATACATCACATCTGTGGGACAGCATTTATTTCAAGATTTCTTAACATACTGAACTAGTAAATATTAAACATAAACTAAAAGAATAGAAATAAAGAATGAATGATGAATCATTAAAGTGGTCATTTACCAACCAGCCAAAAGAAAAATGACCATGCCTCAAGCCTCATTAAATGTACGTTTTTACGGTTAGAAAGAATAGACACAATTCTTTCTGTTATATTGAACATGTTGAGAAAATATTATAGAATTCTAGGAGTATTGTGTTTTACAGAAACTCAATGAATAGTCATCAATCCGAGATCTCTATATACAAATGTCATGTTTTTTATTTGCCTAACAGTATTGGGTTCTAGTATTCTCATGGTACGTTATGGTATAGCGGAGCAAACCAGATAAAAAAATTTTTAGTGCATAATAATGATTGCACTAATTAATATTTAATAGTATAAATGAACTATATATATATGATAATAAACGAGAGTAATCAAGAAGCCAGTAGTTCTGCAGAACAATACAAATCACATTATACATCTCATCTAATCTTAATTTGTTACTACATAGTCTTACTCTGGAGTTTGTTGTTGTGCCAATTGTTGACATGTGATAAGGAGGGGGAATATGATCTATTTTTCTGCTCACAAAAAGACATCTATGTTAACAACAATACAAAAATTATGCTTGTTATTGGCCATATATTTTTATCGTTACTCCACATTTGTTGTAAAGAAAATCAATAGATTGACATTAGCTATTTATTTATTAATACATTTATCTCTTATAATTTTATTAAATTAAATTAAATTTTGAGCAATATTGTTTATTGGTTGTTAGGGGAGCAATCTGTTACTCAATTAAACTTGAAGGGTCGTTTTTTTAGTTGCATTCATTGTGAGGTACTAAACGAACGGCTAAGATTGCTGTCCGGGGCAGACGGCTCGGGTTTAGTGTGTGTCAGTGCACCGTACATTTTATGAGGTAGTTTTTTTTTTTTTTTTTTGAAAGTATTTTATGAGGTACTTGTAAAGTCAATAAATGCATTATTTTGGAAACACGTTGAATTCTTCATTTTTTTTGGTTTTTTTTTTTTTTTGGGGGGGGG
>CAVNYN010225988.1:0-13621 GCA_963692815.1 Nyctanthes arbor-tristis | reverse complement strand
GGGGGGTTGGAGGGGATGGGGTGCAGTTGTCACTTCCATTTTACTTGAACTTCAAAAAAAGATTAACAGAAAAAAACAAAATGTTCCCTTCCTACTAGTTATATTTGCACTACATTGTTTTATATTTCACAAGGCATTTACATTTAAACACTACAATTTTCGTTGACTTAAAAATTGTTCTTGACATTTTTAAAAGAAAAAGAAAATTGAACACAACGAAAACACCATATCGAGTTTTGAATTTAGCTAAAATATATTATTGGTAGGTTTGTAATAGAGGTTTGATTTTTATTTTTTTGAATATTACTCTTTTTCAGTACTTCTTTTTTAAAAAAAAAAAAAGAATTTACAAGGTGAGAATTGAGACAGGGGAACTGGGAAGTGATCCTATCAGAAATTGGAGCATCTAATTAGTATATATCATAACATAACCACACATTACTTACAACAATTACTTTTAACAAAAAACTTACTAAAAAATTAATGGGTAATTGTATTAACACCACAGTAATTATTTCCTACACTACATTTTTCTTATTTATCCATTAGCAAAGTTACACTAGTAACCTTTTCTAATCTTTCAACCTTTCATTTTTATTAGTATCTTACTATCTTTCCCAAATTCATTATCCACGACTGACAAATCGAGTTACCCCTCCTTTTCAGTTCGACAAGCCCAGCTTTAATTCCTTCAATTTTCATTGTTGGGGGTAATTATTGATTTGTACCTTTCGTTTTCTTCTTCTTTTTTTTTTTTAAAAACTTATTTTTGGCATTTTAAGAGAATCATCAATGCATGAATTTTACACTTCCACCATTTGGGGCATTTATTTTCACTTTCAAATAAAACCCAAAATAGAAATTTGCAATAATATTTATTCAAAAAAATATATATAAATATATATATGCAATTATAACAAAAATGCAATTCTTGTTAGCCTTGAACAGTTCAATATGATAGATAGAAAGATACACGAACCTTAATTTAACTAGTAGACGAGTATGAAGCATTTATAATTGGTGAAAGATGGAACGGGTATGGTGTCTAAATTTTCATTTTTCTGGCGATAACATGAATTATTGGAGATAGTTTCATGGGGTGTAGGCTGTAGGATGCTTGAATACTGGCTGGTTGTGGTGGGAGGAGATAAAATAAAATAATAATGCATTTGTTCTTTTTGTTTTAACTTTTAAAAGATGGTTATAAATGTAAGTGTGGCGTTTTTGTTAAAACTGTAAATTATTTATGGTGGACATATAATGTGGTGTGGGAAATAATTTTTGTGGTGGAAATATAATTATACAAAATTAATATCATTCATATATCACAACATTACATTTCAAAAAATCAATATATATTCAATTTTAATAATCAATGTAGCGAAACAAGTTAGATTTACCCCCCAAAAAAAAATCGATTGGGTGGCTTTTTTTGTTTTTTTTTTTGTTTTTTTTTTTGAAAATAAAACATTCATTTCATTCATAAATGAACAACATCTCCAAACCAAATTGGCAAATATTCACAAAAAGAGAGGGAAAGTGAATTGGAAAAAACAAATCTCGCAATGGAGTGGACAACTATTATCCTTCAAAAGTGAACAAAGTGATGAAATTCAAGGTAAATATGAAGGCTTGAAACTATAATTGAAGACAGTCTGATTCAATGAGCTCAACTTTGACATGGCTTATTTGATTGGTTGGTTTAGATCATGTTGACACGGCTAATATTAGATTATCTTCTTCATTTTATGCATTAAGCTGTGAATTTGATCAAGTACTACATAATTTCGTATTAATACGACATCATAAAGATAGTGCGGTACAATACTATAAAAATGATTTAAAACCGGACGTTTGACATAATTAAGACACTTCATAGATAATAGAGTAGCATAATATCAGCCACTAATATAATTTTTGAAGGTCGTGATGTGCTCACACAAGTGGCTGATGCCACATCTCCATTTGCTACCATTTTGATATTAGATCATTTCTAGATTTGTAAGGTGATAATGTTTATTCATATCAACGACTAATATTATACTAAATAACTATAAAGTTCTGTTATGACACTAGATGTTTGTTGCATGAAACGTAAGCTATTAGCATGAGTTGGAGAAATTCTAAGGAGAGGAGACATCTCCCTTACGGAGAGGCCTCATGCACACATGGCCCCCTGTCAGTGGGTCTTTTATTTATTGATCGTGTACAACAATAGTACCTCATATGAATAGATGTAGAATGAAATAGGCAATCCTATTGTACTATTGATCGTGTTTAAAACAGTGTTGTAATATCCTGTAAAAATTTAACAATGAATGATAGTATTTTGATAATAATGGGGAATTACTTGAATCTCAAGGTTATACAATTATGACTCAATTGAACACCAAGAAGTAGAGTATGAGAATATAATCATATCAAATTACAAAGTTACAAGTTTGTCACTCAATTGAATGACAAAAATTGGAATATGACAATATGGTCGAATTGAATTGTTACAAGATTGTTACTCAAATGAATGCCAATAATTAGAAGATGATTAACGACAATATGATTGATATTTTGACAATGAAATGGAATTAAAAGGTGATTATTGATAATATAGTCTATATTTTGACAATGAGTTGGAATTAAAAGGAGATTATTGACAACATGATTGATATTTTGACGGTGATTGGATAACTACGTGAGTTGCATCAACTATGTTACAATACTCAAAGATTGTCACTTGAATGATGCTTAAGAAACAAAAATGTGGTTAATGGTTAGTATAATTTAAAATTTAACCACCTAATTGTAAAACTACAATAAGTGGAAGGACTTCAAGTAACATGGGTCAGAGTATTATGACTTAATTATAAGACAACATAAAGTATAAAGACCTCTCCAACAATAAACGAGCGAACCTCGTTTCGTCACACTGCCTCATGGAATATATGGCGCCAAATCGAGCCACGTGTCATGTTTTAATTGGCGGAAATCAAAGATTTATTTAAAACAATTAAATTCGGCAACTATAAATACGGAAGGGAGAAGGCGAAGATTTCCTCAAACCAACCCATCTGATCTCTATCTCCCTGTCTCCCTTTCCACGTCCTGGTCTTGCTTCTCTGGTGAATCTCAAACTTTTCGTAAAGGAAAAATCGTCCAAAAATAGTAAGAGTAGAAAAACAACATTTAAAACCTATCAAAAACTTAGTTTTGCACTTAGAAATAATCACTCTTCATATATATAAGAAGTACAACTTGAAACACCACTTTGATTAAGGAATGTGAAGGTTTTGAAGGCATTTGTCAACAACTCAAAGAATCTTGGAAAGATCAAGTTAAAGGGTTGAGTAACTAATACTTTGATTCCCTTTTTGTATTCATGAAGTTTTGATAAGATAAGCATGAATTTTAATGCATTGAAAAGAAATATTGATTTATTATGTTTGAATAACTATTTGATGCTCTACCAGTTTTGTCTTTGCTTTGCTTTGTTGTCATACTAGAAGTCATCTAATAATATCGAGATGTATGATAATTAGTATGATATTTGCTTTATATTTGTATTGCTCTATGTGGAAATTCCGGTAGGGGTCAACCCGGATTTGATTATTGATATACTTAAATGTACATAACCATGATTGAATTGATATTGAATTATATAAATCTCCCGCGCTCTACATGTAATATTTTAACTATTGATAGAGCCCTCTTGTACATTCAAAAGTTTCGTGCATTCCATAGTTTTCTTGAAAATGAATCTTCTAAAAAAAGGTGAATTAAATGATTTTGTTACTCACTGAGTATACTCACTCCCATTTTCTACAATTTTATAGATGATTGAAGACATAATCTTTGGAAAGCAAACCTTGAGTTGGAACATGTCTGCGAACGGGAGTAGAGTTTTGCACGTAGAAAACATATATTTGAAACTATTACAATTGCACTTATGAACTTAATACCTTTTGTATTAATAAGTATACCCACCACTCCATAATATACATATATTTTTATGCTTAGTATATAATAAAATAAATGTGTAATCTTTGTAATGATTGAAAGCTTACTTTTCACTATAAATGCTTTCTAATAGTTTGGCTCACCTAGGAAATAAATTAAATAAATCTATTAATATAACTTGTTATGTTCTTCACATTTTATTGCAAATTCAGTTATAATAATTCTTTAAAAATTAAAAACTTGTTAGTTGTTATTTTAAATAATTAGCCTTATAAAATGTTAACCAATCTAAAGGCAAGAATAATTTGATTGTTTTGTACGTCTTGTCCCCGCTATTTGTATTGAAACTTCCGCTATTAAATTTATTCACCAATATAAATAATTTGAGAAAATTTAAATATTAGCGGGGACGTGGCAAGTGTTCTTAAAACATATTTGTCCGAAAAACAGTTAAGCGCCTCTTTCCCAAGACAAAACAGTAGAACCTACACTAATAATTTCATAAAGTTCTTATCTAGGCGAAACGAAGCTTATGATTGAACAATATATCACAAGAAAGCAGAATATTTCAGTGAAAGGGGATTTTCGCGTATGTGGACGGCTGAAAAATTATCCTCAACTTAGGCGGTGGATGGTTTGTGAACAGATCGGAAGAGCAGAAATGAATGTGTATCAAGTGATTGATTGTCAAATGGACATTATTTTCAACAAGTTGATATATGAGTTTGATCTTCGAACGTCAATTTATCATTCACCCAAACATTATTTTAAACGAGTTAATATATTCAGGGGTGGATTCAAGATTTTTTGCTTGTGGGGGCGATTTGTAGTAATGTTATAGTGGTCAATAACGTTGAGTTAGTTGATAAGCGGTTTTTTATACAGAAAGCTATACATTTATAAAATAAAAAGGGATAACCATTTGTACATCAAAATAAAATAGTGAATACACAAATAGATAAATAAATAAAAAAAATATCACACTTACTATATATTTTTAACACGCCGAATATGTAGAGATTGATGTTTTGAGGTGGGGGAGATTATCAAAAAGTATATAATATAAAATCAATTTTTCTAGTGGACTATACATAAAAATAGAATATTTTTTTGAAGGAGTATATAAAAATAAAATAAAATTATATACTGAACATTTTTAAAATGAAAAACAAAATGAGAAAAAAAGAGGGTATTTGCAAAAATTATTAAAAGGAGATATAAAAAACATGAGAATTAGTCAAAAGAAATAAGTATAGTTTGGGAATTGAACTCATGACCTTTCAAAGTGAACTTTAAACTCTTACCATTACACTAAATACAATTTATTTTCAACTATTGTTTTATATTTTATTCTAGGGGTAAGTTTATAAAATTTAAAACTCTCCTAATACAAAACGAACTTTTTACTGTTATTGTGGGGGGCGACGGCCCCCATTACCCTCAACCTAAATCCACCTATGAATAATATATCATTTCGAAACCCTCATAGAGGATTACACAAATATAAGTTCATCTCTCGAAATTAAGAATCATTTCTAGCTCAAAATTATGTCCAAATATACCTATATTTCCATCATATAATACATACATATTTTTAATTTTTTATAAGAAATAAAATGGAACTGGAACAGCAGGCGAGCCGTTAAATATTTGACTTTTGACTTTGATATTTCCACTACAAGGTTACCTGCCAAGACATTTATATTTGATACTAAACATTCTTACCTATCAATTTTTTATATTGATCACTTTCAACACAATCTTTCTTTCCGTAAAAGGTCCTCATCGTCAAGTTTTTGAGTCAAATAACGATTGAGAATCTAAAGAGACAAAATTTAAAAGACATTTTGGTTATCTAACATAATCCATTGTATCAGTTTTGTTGTTATTATTTTCGTTTCAATTTCATTGAAAAATCAAACAGTCTACAGTTTTTGATTAACTTGAGAATTAGAAATTAGGAATTTTCATTTTTAAGCAATTTAGGGTGTATATCAAATTATGTTAACCATTTAATTATTTTCATGCAGATTAAAATACTAAATATTTTATGCTAGAAGTCCACTATAAGGGGTCTCTTTTTGATAGGTTATAGGGGTCTCTTTTTGATAGGTCAAATTACCCTTTAATTTTTGTCTCTTTAGGTGTTTAATTTTTATTTAACTGTAAAATTTAACGACATGGACCTTTTGCACAATGAAAGGTTGTGTTGAGGACGACCAATATCAAAAATTGATAAATAAAGATATTTTATACAGTACATCTCTTCCGATCTGGAATATTTAGTGCCAATTAGCTTTGAAAATATTTTGGCCGCATCCTACCTATTGTGTGTGTCGGTGTCCATATTTACATTTGTTATTATTGCAAATATATCAATGTATTTAAGGGTCCCCCAGTTTTATCAAACGTGCATACAAGTACTTAAATTTTGGACCACTTCATCAAACTATCTAAGCTTTAATAGATAGTTTGATAAAAGTAACTAAAAATTGTAGATCTCAGAAATAGAGTTTTTTTTTTTTTGAAGTACAATTTCAAATTACATCATGGCAAATGAAGTACATATAGATATATATCATTCTGAAATAAGCGCACAGAAATCAATAATACAAACCCCTGACTATAAGAAATCAAACTCATATATAAAAGACTACAAATTATATAAAATATAGACAAACCCCCACATCAGGGGAATCGAACATGGGACCTTTTCGTCCCAGGGTCTCAACCTTAGCCCCATAACCAAATGGGCTAAGGCCTCATTGGCATCTCAGAAAAAGAGTTAAATACATTAGTTTGTAAGTCTAAACAAACATGGATTTGTATATTATCACTCCTCTAAAAGGAAAGAGTTACTATTTTAAGGAGGTAATTGACACCATCTCCCCCCGACTTTTCATGTTTTTGAGTTTTTCGTCTATTACTAAAAACTTTAATAGATTAAAAGTGAACAAAAAATATCAATGGCGGAAATCTGCTCCATTAGAGGGGTGGGCTGAAGGGTAAACCGTATAATACACATAATTAAACCCTTTATATAAATATAAATTTTTTTTTTACAAGGAAAAAAGTTTGTTTTTCCAATTTGGGGGGCTGCCCCTTTCGCGAGTGAACATAATAATAGCGTGATTTGGTTTCTTTTTTAAAAAGTCAAATCAAATAAAAAGCAAAGCAACAAAATTCAATTTTGATAAAAAATTTCACACTTATGTGGGTGATGTTATGGTACTTGATATCATTTGAAATGCGGGGCCAAAATGCACAAAAGTCAACGTGGTAGTCAGATTAATTTGTGGCAATAGAGATTGAAGACCAAGATGGGAGATCCAGGTGAGAATTATGCAAATAGAAGGTTAGAAGGATCAAAGTGGCTAATTCGAGAAGTTTCTGACCAAATTGGATGAGAACAACAAGCTTCAGAAAAGTTTGGGCACAAAAACATGATGCAAATGATTTACGTTGGACTATAATGTGTCATTAGAAAGTTTATCAAATCAGAAGTTCAACACATTTTACGGATCTTAATTCCAAGTTATCAAATGTTATGTACATTTGAATGCAAACTATTAGAATAAGCTATGTGGCCGCACAGATTCCTTCATTGAGGCCACACAAAGGAAGAAACATAGAGCATGCTAGATGCATGCGGCCGTATGGACCTCTACGTTGCGGCTGCACAGGACACCCAAGGTGCGAGTTGCTAAGTTTATTTCCTTTTTTAATTTTTTCGTTTATTTTCTTTATTTTATTCAAATTTCTTGTTCCTAATTATTTTTAGTTGTATCCTGATTAGTCTAGGAAAAATCTATACCTATTTAAACCGCGTAACATCATTCAAGTTTAGGGTTATGAACATTGCTTGTTCTTAAAGAGAAGTGATTTCTCTTATCAAAATTAAATCGTGTTTTATTCTTGATGATTTAGATACATGTCCTTTAACAAGATTATTTCGAGTTTTAAATCTTGTTATGGGTGTTATAATTTGTGTTCAACAATACAATTTCGAGTACAATTCATAAAGGTAAATCATAGAAAATCGGGTATTTTTACTGATGTATCGTCATATATGCACGTCACGTGATGTGTATATATGCAGCCACATAGGACATTGGGTGTTCTAATGACACCCATAGTGTTAGAAAATTATTATTTTAATATTGATAAGATTGTTTATTTATTTTGATTTATTTATTAGTTATTTCTTTTTATATTAATTAAAGTTGGAGGGTATTATAGTCTATTTTAATAAAAGGGTAGATAGCAAAAAAAAAAAAGTGAGAATTTATGGTAAAAATGCTAGTTTCTAAAGGTTAGGGACAAAAAACATAGAAATATGAAATGTTGGAGGGGACAGATAGTGCTAATTAGCCATTTTAAAAGTATTATTCATGAGAATCGGAATCTGCTTGTTTTTTACTCGACGCAAAATGAAGTTGACCATCAATAGAATTTTGGAGATGGGAGCCAAAGTGAATGTTTTGATAGCTTTTAGGGCCAAATTATATTAATTTTGAAGAAAATGGGCTTTGTTCAAAGTTTGGGGACTAAAGTGAAAATGATGAAACCGACAATTCCCAAGTTTGGGGATGAGGCAGAAGAACCAGAACAATTATTGAGTTGGCGTTTAGTTTGACAAGAATTATGGATTAGGAGGCTATCTTCAAGGTAAACGTTTTTGGGGTCGAATTGGAAGCAGAGACCACATGATTTGATGTGATATTGCTGATATTGTTTCAAATTAAGTACTGAATAAGGTATAAAAGTATTATAAATAAAAAAGAAAAAAATTAACATAACGTTTTATTCACTGTATTGACAAGTGTCGATCGAGCTACATTTATTTATTTTTTGATACAACGTCGTTGGAGGGGAGGGGCGCATTGGATTCGAACTTGAAAACTCTCGGTAATGGTTTGAACCTTTTAATCACTAGGTCAATCCCTTGATCCCAACTACATCTAGTTGATAGGTGGGTTGATCATGAGCTTGTGGATTTTTTAAAGGAAAAGTCCTACCTTCACAAGGTTAACAGAGCATCTTTCTTAGCTGGTCCGAAGGCAGTCTCAAATATTAATTAAGGTTGGTTATGAAGATCATGTATTTATAAGATTTAAATTGACAAGACAAAAAGGCACATACCAATACTAGTCATTATGAGGATCACATTTTGTAAGATACAATGATAAGACACAAGGCACATGTCAATAATAATCAAGGTTCATTATGAGGATCAAATATTTTTGAAGATTTTTTCTTTCTTTTTTGAAACAAGAATAAAATTTCTCAACTTGTGAAAATAATTTTACTTAATAATGTGTAATTTCTCACTCTCTAGAATTTCTCTTATATAAATTAAAAGAAGAAAAGAATTGCTAGAAATATTGCTATCTAAATAAAGGGTCATCATAGATGCTATATAAATCTTTAAAATAAAAATTAAAAGTAAATAATTGGCAACAAGATCGTGTGTGTATGTGTGTGTTTTCCATTATTGTACCTTTTGTCAAATTTTCAACCTTTTTCAATTTAACATTTTGTTACCACATAAGGTAAATGAATAAAGCCCCCACCCCACCCCACTCCCAAAAAAAAAAAAGAAAAAAAAGAAAAAGGAAAAAAAATGTCTTTTTCCATCTCAAGCACATTTGAGCGTATAGTTAATTTTGTTTGTCAGCATAACTTTATTATCACCTAACGTGTTCGCTGAAAGGGGAAATGATATAAACATCAGACGTAGGTGCTATAGCTAGTGCTAACTGCTACACGCATGTGTGGCATGTGGGCTAGCTGCCAACTAATGTATGCGAGCCAACGTACACCACGCAAGCAGTTAGCACCATTTACCCTGACAAATGTTTGATGTTATATTAATATCATTTCTACATAGGGTGAACATACTAAAAATCAGTGTTCTAAAAAATTTGCCTAGGCGACGTTTATACTTGAAACTTGAACTCTATATTTCGCCACGCTTTGTGCTTTATCAAGCATTAATCGCTCTTTTATCATATGTTGGGGCTCTTAAACTTGCATAAGCTCAATGCTTGGTTTTAGTGCTTTTCCACGCCTCACGCTTTCTAAAATATCGCTAAAATCATAATAATCAAGTAACTAACTACAAGAGTCACATTTTTTTTTTAAAACTTTATCTGGTTATTGAATTTAGAAACTCTTTTGTCTAGTGTTTGAAAAATGGTAAAAAGAAGGGAGGCATCCATCTATATCTATCTATATATATTCTTAAATTAATAGTAGTTGTGCCTATAAGTACCGTAATTTTCTCACTTTTTTTACGCATGTCTATAGGTACAACTATATTGTGATAACTTCCTCCTACTTCTTTCGTTCCACTCTTCTTCAATCATCCCTACATTCTTCTCTTAACTTTCCTTCTTTTGTTCCCTTCTTCTTTCAATCATTCCTAAATTCTTCTTTTCTTCCTGCATTTTGATTCAATTTTTCCATCTATAGAGTTCCAATCATTTTCCATCTCTAATAGCATATATGAAGATTTTAGGGATTTTATAGAAGATGCGGCTGATCTAGGGTTAGAGAAAATTTGTCTATTTTCCGTGCATAGCACGGTGCTGTGCTACAAGGCCGGTCCTGGGCCGAGGCAGATGAGGTAAACGCCTCAGGCCCAGGACAAGTAGGGGCCCAATAAGGTTTGGTATATTTGACCCAAATTAGATGTGATCCCTTTTTTTTTTCTTTTTTAATGATTTCAGGGCCTAAATTTTGAAATAAGGGCCCAAATCTTAAAAATATAAAGGCCCATTTTGACCCAATTTTTTTTTCCAAAATTCAGGTTAAAAAAAGAAATTCTTTTACTTGCGATGGAACAAAACAGAATGCTTGTTGCAAGGTCTGAAGGAAATTGAAGAACCCTAAATTGCTAAATTTCAAAATATAACCAGTTCCCAAATCCCTCAAATCTCTAATTTGCGACTCCGCAGTCCGCCGTATGCCTGCTGCCGTGAGCGAGAATACAATACACTCCAAATTTCCCCTGGTCGTTTCGACGAAAATGTATTCAGAGTGAGTTTAATCTAACTGAAGTGAATCATTGTATATCTCAGACTTTCGGTTAGTAGTATGATTTATGAACTTTCAATTCAAACATTGTTCAACAAGTTCTCTGCTCATCTATTTTAGCATACTCATTTTGTTTATGTTAGAATTCAATTCTTTTTGTGCTGAAAATAGCTCTAGAAATCTTTCAATAATTCAACACTCTGATGTCATGATTTGTAAGGAGGACATAAAAGAAGAAAAAGAAGCTAACTGTACTACTGTAGGCCATTGTGTGTAGTCCAGCTTGGTTGAGTGATACATGACTAATTGAAAATGCTCTTGAAATGTCTGTAATTTAATTTGTAGGATTGATTTGGAATATCGTCAAGATTATCTGTTCCCTATAACATATGTAGTCTGTATTATTCCCCCCACCCCCAAACCAAAAAAAAAAAAAACATCATTACTATAAGCACCCCATCTAGATAACTGGTAAGTCAGATTGGGAAAGTATATTGTATTTGTTGGTTGAATTCTATGAATTACTCTGGATAGATTTTGTAATCTATTTGTGCTCTTTGGCATGATTTTTAACTTCTAGTCAGTGACGAGAATATACAAGGTCTCTTTACATATTTTATTTTCTGTACTAATGTAATTAGTATGATATTTTGGCCATGAAAGACGTGGTGGAATAGAGCTAGTAGCAGGGCTTATCTGATATAATGAAAATCAAATGAGAAAATTGAACAACAAAAGATGAGTAAACTTTGTTCACAAAGCTTTTGAAAATCTTCTCCATGTTCTTTCCATATGGAAACTTGAACTTATATATATGTCTTGCTTCCTTTTCTTTCTCTCGATTGTTTTTGTCTTTATTCTTATTCTTGTTATAGCAACAAATCACTGCTAGTTTCTAAAAATGCTCCAATACTAAGAGACAAAGAGAACTTCATATTGTTGTTTCCTGACGTGGCTATTCCCTTTCATATAAGACAAATATATGAATGCTTATGAATGTTCCTTATTAGACAGAATATGTTAATGCTTATGAATGTTACTTACTTGAGGTAACTTTTGTTTGTAGAAGTAAACTCATCGGCTTTAGATTTTTTTTTTTTAATAAGGATAATTTTCTCTTGGTTTGTCTCATGCATTTATTTATCATATCTTCTAATTGAAACACAAAAAGGAATAAATTACTTTTCCATCTGTTAAGAGTTTGTTTCCTCTTATAAAATGATTATTTTGGTTGATCTCCTATTTGGCAGACTGTGCTAACAAGGAAGAACACATATACTGAAATCGAATACAGAGACGATCCTACAATTTTTGCATGGGAACTAATTAACGAACCACGGTGTATGATTGATACTTATGGTGACACATTGCAAGTATGTTTCAAGCTTCTCATTCTATTTTGATAGGCTAGTTTATATTTCAAAATTAACATAGAAGCTATTCTCAAGGTGAAATTAATTACTTGGAACATATTTTCAAGGTGAGGTTTGCCAATTGTAGTTTGAGTTGTAACTTGTAAGGCAATAAAGGGCTAAGGGCATTGATTTGAATAATTGAATTAGTAAAACAATAAGTATTGATTATATTGTCTATCTTGTTAATTTGGGAAGAGATGTTAAAGGTCATGATTAAAAAATAAATAAATAAATTAAGGAATATAGTATAAAAAAATTTTTGGGGGCAGCAGTTATTACTCATTATGAAGGTCCATTTTTTATAATTTGTCTAGGG
Organism: Nyctanthes arbor-tristis; assembly: GCA_963692815.1. Lineage (NCBI taxonomy): Eukaryota > Viridiplantae > Streptophyta > Magnoliopsida > Lamiales > Oleaceae > Nyctanthes > Nyctanthes arbor-tristis. The sequence continues at coordinate 901 of CAVNYN010225988.1, read as the reverse complement.
TCTCAATGACAATAGGACCGTCAGACGTGTGCTCTTCCGATTTTTTTGAATTTCAAGCTAAGGTCATAACTCGTAATCCCAAATGAAATACGTCGGGACCTTGAACGACGTCGTTGTCTTGGTTTCCTCCACAGACGGAAGGGGTCGTTAGTCTACGGTTATCAGCTGTCAAGGAAGTAAAGGGGGGCATTTCAAATCCAATTCAACTTGGGCAAAATTGATTCCTTTTGGAACGATATTTATTCGGTTCTTCAATGTTTTCCATGTACAGAGTTTTTCTTCATGCATTTGGGAGGTCCTCTGTTAGAATTACCAAACAAAACCCTGAATTTCGTTTTAATCACCGCAGCTTATTTTCGTCAGCTGGAACTGACCCCCCAAAACCCGGATCAAAAACTGAAAATGAAGAAAGTTTTACTGTTAATTATCTCATGAGAACATGGGAGTTTTCTCTAGATAAGGCTCTTTCAGCCTCCAAGTACTTGAATCTTGATTCTACGGAGAAGGCCGATTCGCTCATTGCATTTTTGAAGAATCATGGTTTCTCTATAGAGCAGATTAAGGACATTGTTAAAAGGTACCCTCCAGTCTTAACGTGTGATCCCCAGAAGACTATTTTGCCAAAAGTTTAATTTTTTCCGGTCGTTAGGCATCCTGCAGAGTGACATAGTGGTCATTTTCCGCGGAACACCTAATATTTTCAAGAGGAGTTTAGAGAAACAGATAATACCCTCTTATGATTGTATAAAGAGTTTGCTCGAGTCGAATGGGAAAAGCGTTGGCTCGATGAAACGACTAGCTGAGATCTTGTGCTGTGATCTTCAAACTAAATTGTTGCCTAACATCGAAGTTCTGAGAGAGGCGGGAGTCCCCGATTCAAAAATTGTGGCGTTTCCGAGGT
>CAVNYN010225987.1:0-52325 GCA_963692815.1 Nyctanthes arbor-tristis | reverse complement strand
AGATTCGGAAAAATTACACTCTTGAGTCTTTCAGCTACTTTAAAGTGTACTTGGATCTTTAGCCCTTCAGTATTTTGCCACAAAGTTCCTAACCTTCAATTAAACAGAGACTTAAAAGGACTCTTGAACAATTTCAGTCTGATCTTGTGACCATTTATATGAATGGTAAAAATCTAAATTTGCTATTTAGAATATTAGGAATAAAATGTTATTTGCATTAAAGCTCAAAAGAAGGTTAAGTGTTGTAACTTAAGGATATTTTGACGTAAATCCTTAAAAGGTCTCCTGTCACATGGTATGGTTAGAAAGCTTTTATTTTCATTTATTTATTTATTTATTTTTTTTGTTTGAGGGTTGGGGGTGGGGTGGGGTGGGGTGGGGGAGTTAAGTAGCAAAAAATGATGTTTATTTTAATAAAAATATACATTTCATTTAGGACATCAAGTTCAATCTAAACGTTACTTTTTTATTTTAATCAAAATATACTTTACCTTTTACCCTTTGTTCACATTTGGTTTTCAATGGAAAATAGAAGTGCTTTCCTTACTATCAATTGAGGTGTTTATATTAATTTTAGCTTTTTTGTGGAGCCAAATAGGATTACGTGATATGAAGCCAAATACCAATTACAAATAGCTACATGTGGTTTCGTGCATGTGGCTGCTTGTGATTGGTAGTTGAGCTCCCTTATGAAGCTTTATTTGTCTCCATAGAAAATGAGATATTAATTAATCAGGTAATGCGTGTATTTTTGGGTTCTACGAAATGTATATATAATACTATGGGATTATGACACATTTTATTTATTTATTTATTTTTACATGAGATAATACTTTCAAGTAGATAGATTAGACCTGTAAGATGGGAACTAAGTTTTATTTTTGAGTTCAAAATTATTAAATGTGCACCTCTAAGGATCGAAACAAAAATTTTCACAAACTTTGTGGGCCACTTCCCATGTGGCTCCACCACTACTTTTGGCTACTTATTTAACCAAAGGTTAGGGACTTAGCTACAAAAGAGAAATAAGTTTGAGGATCCAATTACAACTTTTTGCTATGCCCTCAAGTTCATATTTCCAATATTCAAGTAACATCCATGTGATGGTGGACTGAGATGGTAAGACTGTCTACCGCGACTCTCTTTTATTTCAATGAAAATTTTCCAATGAACACCCCCTCACGATTAGGGGGCCCACATGGCCCAAGGCATGTGGGCCACTGCATGTAAGGTGGAGCTCGTTGGAAAATTCTTCAAGTCAAGAGATATAGTGCACATAACACAATGTTTATTGGAAACATGGGTGCCACAAATAAAAAAATCAAATGCATGGTTACACATTTAAGAAAGTTTAGGGCCCATGACGAGATTACACAGACTTATAATAGAAAGTATTCGTACGTGTCTCTTAAACCAAGACAATTATTTAGATCAAATTAGATCGGACCAAACCACACCATGGGTACCCATGGCTGGCCTGCTATACTATTGGAGATTTAAATTACATGTTGCCAACTGCGGTCTCTCTTTAGTCAACATCATCAAAGGAAAAGCCTTCGATTCAATATTTTGTCAATTAAATGTAGGATGGAAAGCAACGACACACATTAATGTTTCAATTCAATATAACCATTTACCTCCCTTTGGTTAAAATTAAAATTTTCATGCATTAAATTTAAGAAAATAAATTGTTGCTATTTATTTATTTATTAAGAAATATTATTTATATTTATAATCTAGATACATGTAGTTTAAAGTATAATATTACGTAAAATTATCAGCAGTTAGCAATTAGCACCTAAACATTTGGGTGCTAGTGACCATAACTGCTTGTCTTGAATCATCAAACAGTGCTCGACTTTGGCTCATGTGGGTGCTACATAGCATTATTCATATGAGGTGTCTTGCATTAATTATTAAACACCTATACTATCATCTGCTTGGGTGAAACTTTGAGTAAGACAAATTTAAGTCCACCTGTGTTTATCCTAACTAAGCGGAGTTGCAAATGTTAGGGGTGGCAAAATATCGACCCAAGTTCAGCTTACAAAGAAGAAAAAGGATAGACGAGCCAAAAATACTACAACATAGGGATTTTGACCAAACATGAGATGAAGAAATTATGGTTATTCAGATTCCAACTTCCTCAAAACTTGGACATCTTTTGGTTTAAGAATGCATAGATTTTCTTGAAATTCTTGAATAATCCTTTTGATATAGTCTAGAGATTCATTTCCAGTCCAATTGGCATTCATGCTCCATTCATTGACAAGGTGCATGTACAAGTGACATGGAAACTTCTTCATTCTTCTTCAATGAGTAATTATCAGTTAGAGTACCATAGAGATGAATCTCCGGTGGGAATGATCACCTTCCTACAGTGGTTATTGTAAAAAATGCTCACCGCCAATGATAGTTTGCAAATTTTCCAATTAGTTAAAAATATTTAAAACATAGGACACTTGGTGATATTTCATCTCCTGTCTTGTACGTCCAAATAAATATCTCATTATAATATTTCATAGCCCTAACACTGACATGGATATGTTGCCTGCCAAAACATAACAAGGAAATCAGAAAAATGATACTGGTCTCCTCTATAGAAGGTGGTTGCAGAAAAAAACAAACTGGCAGTTTGAAATAAAACCAAATCAGCATACCTTATTGCAATATCTTGAATTACATGTTATGTTTCTCTATGTGTTGTTTTCAAGGGCCCTTCTCCCTTCTAAGTTAATAAACTTCTCTTTTCTGTGTCTCTTCCGTTTTCCTCTTCCTGTCTTCCATGTTGCATATGGTAGTTGCATCAACTTGCCAGACATTTAAGCTATTTTTGTTAGTTTTATCGTGTACGTACAAGTGGGAGGTAGCAATCAACGTAGAGTTCGAGACTAATTGAGAGAGTGCCTATTGTGATTAGCGGGGCTGATGCATGTTTTCTTGTGGACTTGAGAGTGATACTAGGTTACTAAGTATTTTCGTTGTTTTGGAATGATTTTTACTGAAAATAAACCCAATAGAATTAATTCTTAAGATACATTGTTCAGTTTATAGAGAATAAAGGTTAATCTGTTGGCAGTTGCTCACTAGTTTGGCCTACATTGTACAAGCGCACCTCAAAGGTTCTTAATCTTTGTCAGTTTATACTAAACGCCCTCGCTTTTTTTTTTTTTTTTTTTCCTTCTTCCTTGATTCTTATCTTTAAGAATTTAAGGACCTTCCATAATTTAGAACACTAATCTTCACTATACACACCTCTCCAACTCAAATTTCCATTGAAATTAAAGAGCATTGACCCGCAAGATTTTGTTTGCTGTTTCTTTTTTAAAAGAATACAAAAGGTAAAAAAAAGTCCTTTTTACTCTTAATGGCATTTTTGTGCGAAAGCAGCCATCAGTGACAAAATTTCTTAATTAGGAAAATGTTAGTAGTGTATAAGAATGTCATGAAAAGTGAGATTGGAAATTTGCGTGTGGTAAACGAGTTACGTATAGGCAAAATGTTTCTACCAGCAAATGAGGTGGTAGAATAGAAGGGACATTTAGCTGTAGGAGAGCATATGTTGATTTTCTATTGGCTCACATGGTATTAAACGACAAACAGCCATTGATATTAGAAAAACCTCACTGTGCACCATGCTCTAACTACTTCACCAAACACCACCATGCGACATCGGTGCTCGCCTCCATCGACCGTAAGTAGCACCGATATTGGCTTGCTACTAATAATCTACAAACCCTAATATCTCTAAACGGGAGGAGGGTTATAATTTCTTTAGTAATTGATGGTTGTGTTGGTGGTTGGTGAAGGCAATTGTGAAAGTTGTAGAGAACTGGGAACGCGACCCCAAACTGAACACGATACGAAGTGAAAAATAGAAGGAGGGGGGGGGGGGGGCGGAAAGGAAAGAAAAAAGCATCATTTTAAAAAATATAGGACACGAAATGCTATGGGAACATTATATAAAATTTAATATTATAATTATAATTATAATTTTAATACTAAGCATCAAAATACTATCTAATATTAATTAACTACATAACTAAAATAACAAATTGAACCAATCTAGCTAAAATTTTGACATCAATCAATCTGCACTTCCCTTTTTGTTGTCTCTAGTGCGGTCTCACCAATTAGATTTAAGGCAGTTTCTATCTAGTGCCGATATTTAATTTAATTTTAAATTAAGTTCTACTTAAATCTTATAGTTAAGATTTTATTTTTGTTAAAGTTAGTTTTTAAATCTTATAATCAAGAGTTTCTTGAACGTTTCCTCAAGAGTTTCCAAACCGTTTTCGGAGAGTTTCAATTTAATCTTTGAAATGTTTCAAACACAAAAACGCTTGCCTCTTAAGAGTGTCCATGCATCATATTTGTGATGAGATCGTGATATATAGTTGTGACAATGGTTTGGCTGGTGTTACGACCTTAGTTGTGACTATCTAAGGGAGCGATGTAACACCAGCAAAATGCTCTGTGGTAGTGTAGCGTCAACAATGAAATGTGACATTGATGAGAAGCTGTGAGGCTTGTGACTCTGGAATTGTTTAGCACTATAACCAAACAATAAAAACAAGTAAATTTCCATAACAATGATATATAATTTTTTTTAATTATTAATTAGAACTCCCAACAAAATTTCTTTATAATTATTTTTCTTTCAATGGAAAGGAGAAAGTAGGGTGATGATTGGTTTGCATGTATATTCAGTAATTTTCTAATGCCCATATGAATGCTGTTTATGGTAGTTAATATCCTATATATGCACGCTACATAGATACATATATAGTCACGTAGTGAGACATTGAGTACCATAACGACACCTATACGAGTGTTAGAAAATCTTCATATATATATATATATATATATATATATATATAGTAGAGTAGAAAAATGGGAGTGGGAAGGAGTAAAGAAATTAAAGAGTTGGGACAAGGCAATCTATTTAGCAATTGAAGGGAGTGGATCCCATGGATGTTTCTAGTGAGGGGGGTGAAATGATGATGAAGACGCCCGGAAATTCGGCTTCAAAAAATGAACATTATTCAAGTATACGTAAAACGATATGCACGGAACAATGCGATTGTGGTTGGCAAATAGGCAACTCTTCTTGTAATAATATATTTAATGTTGCACTCCTACATTTAGTGCTCCTCTTTAATGATGTTTCAGGAGGGAAGTTAATGAATCTCCCTGCCCCACTCTCATTTACTTCCCCTCCATTTTTGTTTCTTCTCCGGTTTTGTAACTCTTGTCGACCCTTCTTGCACTTCAATCCGCGTTCTAATAAGTACTTCCAAACGCGAGACTTGTCTTGCTTCTCTACCTTTTGTTTTATCATGCGTCGACCGTGAAAAACAAACTTATAATTTCGTTGTTAACCATTTCATGATGATTTGCTTGTCTTTGATAGGATTGTTTTTAGTAATAATTTCATTGTTAGAGCGTCTCTAATGCATCCCTTAGATTGTGGGATGGGGGGAGATGTAGAAAGAGTAGAATCATTTTAATTGAGCGCAAAGAGAGATAAAAGTAGGAAAAAGTGAAGTAGAAGAGAGGTAAGAAATTTGAACAATTCATGTGAGACGTGATCTGTGACTAGTTCTAGAGATTTTTTTTTGCCTGAATATCAACATTTGTTGAAGATGAGGAGTAAATGTTGCATAAAACTAAAGACAAGGGACTGGGGCCATGAGTTTTTGAATCAAAGCCAAAATAATGGTATATATGAACATATCGTTGTCTTCAGTACAGAACGCACTCCCATGCAAATGCAATTACTCCCAACACAACCCCACAAATATAGCAGAAAGAGAGAGAGAGATGCAGAGAGAGAGAGAGAGAGAGAGACGATGATAGATAGAGAGAGAGAGAAGAAATGAATGTAAATGTAATAAACATGTATGTATAGGAAGGGCACGGAGATGCCGTGTCTGCGCATTGAAAGCCAAAACTTCTTGAAACCTCCCTCCCTCACTCACTCCTTCCTCTTACTTACACACACAACTTGCACATTCTAATCACTGCCCCCGAGACTTAATTATCGCCTTCTCCTGTCTCTATTAGGGCCGGCGCTACACAATTGAGAGAGCATTTGGTAGGCCGGTTGCTAATTGTTTTGCATGGTCTGACTATCTAATGAAGTAAAGTCACTCTGAGGTGGAAGGATCAGTCATGGGGTCTTTCTTTGTTATATGATTGCATAGAGATTACAGGACAGGTACCAAAGTCGTGTTGGAACTTGGAAGTGTTCTGGAACCTAAACTTGTTTTGAAAAAATAGTATTCCGTGCATTAAGCTTTTTGGTATTCAAATGCTTGTTAAAAAATAATAGCCAAATAGTATATCCGAGGCCTATTGTAACACATCATGGACCTAGTTCTACAAGGAATCAGAATCAGATTGTAGTAATGAAGTAGTTTTTTGGTCAAGTTAAATAAGGAGAAAGAAAATACTTTGTATAAGAGTATCTCTAATGCCTAGTCAATGTCGAATGTCAGGGCTCAAAATTCAACATGAGAGAGATAGAGAGAAAAAGGAGAGAGAAATTGAGTGGGAAGAGAGAGAAAAATGAAGAAAAATAGAGGGAAATTCAAAAAAAAAAGAGAGATAAAGACAAATTCAAAAATAATAATAAAATAGTGATTGACATGATGAAGAAGAATGTGGATATATGACATTACACATCACACGATGAAGAAAAAATGAAAAAAAAATGGGGTAAAAGAGATTAAAGTGATTAAAAGAAAAAGAAAATAGGAAACATATAGGACCCATCAATTTTTTTGTGTGTATCTCTCTCATGTTGAACTTTGAGTCATGACATTTGACTTTGACTATGTATTGGAGATGCTCTAATGAGAATCTTTATAAAGAGTGCTTGTTGAATTAAATGAAAAAAAGAGTTTAGGATTTTGTCGTTTTAAATTTAAAAGGGGGCAGGACATGCAGGCATAGTTTTGGTGCAGTCATGTTCATGACATAAATGTAGGTTCTGCATTCATTTCGATCGCATGCATATGCAAGATGCCATTAGTACTAGCCGTTATGCATGCATGTATCTATGCCAAACTATGCTTACACACTTTTATTTTCACATTCACCCACCATTAATGTTTGAGTAATGCTACACGTGTATGTTGGTGTACAAATACGTTTATAGATAGGGAGTGGAATTATAATTTTATCCATTATTTTCTCTTTTTTTAATGCACAATATGGGATGAAATTATAATTTCAAACACTTTCTATAAACGCATCTGTACAATTTATTTGTACAAGTAGATTAATCCTTAATGTATTTACTTCTCTTAATGCTCGAATAATAAATTGTAAAGGCTTATATAAAAATGTGTAAAGGCTTGTACAATTTATCTGTTTGACCTGAGTTCAAGTCCCCACTCAACCATTGTTCGAGTCACCACTCAACCATTCAAAATAAAAATGTGTGGTAAAGATTTTGCTTCTGTTGTCTTTATTTATTTGTTAAGAATACTGAGTTTTCTGATATTCTTGGACAATCACCTAAAATTGAGACGTCACATTGACGTGATACATCTCACATGCATGGCCAATTACATCATAAATCATGCTTGTATTGTCTTTATAACTAAGTGCAAACTGAAAATTCGGTGACCAAAAATGGAACTAACCCTCTTGAGGTGAGCTGAGATCATCTTTTTGATTAACCTGTAAAAGGGTAGCTGAATTGACATCTATTATGGGACTTGCTTCAAATTTGAAAAAGGGTTTTGATCAGCAAACACTAGATGGGGATCTGCAGATTCCTGTGTCATTTCATTTCAAATTTATTTATGAAACTTCAATTTAGATTCTTTAAAGTTCATCTTTAACTGAAACAATATGTACATATACTTGATTATACAGTCATTTATAGGGTCTGCTAGCTGGGAGATAAATATACTGCTATTTTACAAGGACTGAAAGCAAAAACAGATATACTTTTTTTGTGGTCATATTTCTTGTTTTATTGATCATTATTATGAGTTATTAATGTAGTCCATAACGACAAATTTTCAAAACCTTTGGGGCAATTTAAGTTGAGGAAATTGCAAAAAATGGCCAATTTTAATATGTCAAGTTCAAAAATGTCCATTTTTTAAACTTATGTAAAAATGTCAATTTTCCTATTTTTTAGACAAAATTGCAGCTAAATAAAAATTCCAATACCAATTCTAAAAGCCCCAATTCTTTGATCTCTTCATCCGAGCACCAATTTAAACAATTGAACCTATCAAAATTTTCCTTGACACCTGCTGAACAACACCCAAATAGCCCGCGAACGTAGAATTTCATAATTAAAGAAACCTCAAATCAAGACTTGCATATTTGAACTGTCGAGAAATGGAAACCCCAAATCAAGACTTGCATATTTGAACCGTCGAGAAATGTAACTGTCTAGATTTATAGTATGTAACTGTCGAGATCTACGGTTCAACTATATAGATATACAGATAACCGTTGAGAATTATCGCGATAATGTCAAGATATACAGATTAACTGTCGTGATCTACAGTTCGATTATATAGTTATAAAGAAAAATTATTTCTTAAGGGCAATAATGTAATTTTATTTTAAAAATGGACATTTTGCACAAGTTTTGTAAATTGGCCATATTTGAACTTGCTCTTTTGAATTTAGCCATTTTAGAAATTGTCCCAGGTTTGAACCGTGCACTTTCTGCTTCTACAGTTTGTGAAAAATCGTATGATACCAATATTATGATCATACAACTATGTACCAATATTATAATCACACGACTATGTATCACCTTATGATCATACGACTATGTACCGACCTTACGATTATACGACTATGATCATTTATGATTGTAAATACTCAAGATAATTATACTATCATGATAGTTATTTAAACTTTATCCATTGAGGTACGGTAGTTAAGTACCAAATAACTAATAGCGGTTATAAAACGTTTAATCAATTACCTTTTTATTTCCATATATAGATAAAGTTGAATCAGAAAAAAAGAGGATGATGAATTTCTTTCTATTCTTTTATTATCAAACATAAACAGTCGTCACGTCATAAAACTAATGAAATAAACAATATAGAATCATTTGGCACCGTCTGTGGGGAAGAAATCATCTCGCCATGTCTACTCCACGTCGCGTAACGCCGGAGTGAAGGGCCACCGCCGGAAACTATGGACCCTCCGAGGGAAAATATGAAACCTCATACGTCAGATGCATTTGTGACTCGTGACTAATTTGATCAACGCATGGATGCTTTTCAAATGCAAATGCAAAACCTTGTAACATTGTTGCAAAATCGTGAGCAAATACCCCCGTTTCGTCCTCCAACAACCCATGAAACATCTGTTCCTCTCCCAGACACCCGAGGGTCTGCTCAAGTTGTTGATTCAGTCTCTAATGCTGATCATACAGCCACAACAACTAGGGTCGCCCTACCTTTGGTACTCCTCTGGAAGCACAACTTAAAGACTTGATGAGCAAAAAATTGGAAGAGCCCATTATGAGGGAAAAAAAAGGTCAACGACCAGTTATCGTAAAAAAAGAACTTTTTTCTGAAGAGATCATGCAAGTTCCTCTTCCTGTTAATTTTAAGATGTCACGTGTTGATAAATACGACGGTACAAGCAACCCGATTAATCATTTCTGAGCTTATAAAGATTTAACACAGCTACATGGGATTGTAGACAACGCCGTGGCTTGTCGTGCTTTCCCTTCTACTCTCTACAAAGAAGTAAGAGATTGGTATGATACTCTGCCTCCTAAATCAATCAGGTCATTTTTAGACTTTGTCACCAAATTTGCATCTTTTTTTACAAGTAGTGCTCGACAAAAGAAGAGAACTATAGGATTGATGAAAATCATTCAAGGAAAAGATGAGACACTCCGTGTTTACATTACTCACTTTAATTGCATTGCATTAGGGGTTAAAAATCTGCAGATGTCCTCAGTAGTGACAGCAATGAAGAATGGCCTTCGTCATCATGGTTTCAAAATTTCATCTTTCCAAACGAGCACCGGAAACTATGTTGGAATTATTGACTCAAAATGAGAAGTACATCGATTGTGAGGAGACTATGTAAGTAACAAAGTCCTTGCGAGAACCTCTTGTTGATTCTAATAAGCAAAAACTGGAGGTTATGCATGACAAGGCTTGCCTCAGTGAGACCATCATTTTCAACCATCCAGAGATCTTCATACTGATCATCATCGTAGCACGGACAAATGATCATAAACAAATGGTCACTCATTCTCATCATCGTAGCAAGGACAAACACTTTGATTATCATAAAGACCATGGTCACGATACATGTATAGCATTAAAAGATGAAATTGAAAAGTTGACTAATCGGGTAGTGCTCAACAAGTTCCTCCCCTGAGCTTTCGATCATATGTTGCATACAACATGATGTGGCATTTATATCATGATACGATATTGAACATTTACATCATCGTTTTAACAATGACGCTCAGCTGAGCATAATCTCAAAAAGACTTGAACAATTGATATAATTGTTTTTTTAGCATGTTTTTTATAGACAATAAAGAAAGACTTCATTTATCGTAGTTCTCGTAAAGCAAGGGCAAAACATGATTTATTCGACATTCGACATGATTTGATGGATAATATGTGTTTATGAGTAAAATGATCGACGAGCAAAATGCTTCCGAGCAAAATTTGAAGAGCATCAAGCAACGAGCAAAACTTTTTTGAACAAAAATCCATCAATAGAATGATTGACGAGCAAAATACTTTCGACCAAATTTGACGCGCATCAAGCAACGAGCAAAACTATTTTGAACAAAAATGCATCAACGAACAAAATTTGTTCGAGCAAAAATCTGCATTATTCGATGATCAAAAATCATCGAAAATCATGGATTGTCAAAGATGAGTTTTAAACAAATCATACTGGTCAAGAATACATGATTATTCAGATTCAATCAGCTCAGGGATAACAGTTTGAGACATCTCTAAAAACTTTATATTTTGCAAGGAATTATTATGCTTTCTTTGGTATTTACTGGAGTTATATCAGGTTGGCATATGTTTCCCAGTTTACAAAATGATTACTTATCTCAGGTACCTAAAAATTTGTTCAAATGTTTTCACCCAGTCAAGGTACTATGCAAAGGTCTTCTTTGAATGGTTCTATCCACTTGATCACTAGATCAAGATGTTTGAAGCCTACTGTCTTAAACACAAGTATCTCAGAACATCTGTGGAAAACTTGTATATTATCCTAATCTTCTAAAGACAAGGATATTTCACCGAGCTCAATGCTTATTACCACTTCTCCCATGTAAAGGAATACTCTCTCTTTCCCTTTGACCTCTTCAAAGATTGGGAAACATATCCCAAAGAATTTTGAGAATTCTAAAAGAGAATGGCAGAACTCAATCAGACAATTCCCCCAGAAATCTGGCCAAAAATTGAAGATGATGCTCTATGAGAATCTCTCCCTGATGATTATCACAAAAGAATCCAAAAGGATAATGAAATTCATATGTCTAAATTTGATAAAACAAAAGGAATGGCGAGAACAAAAGTTCCATGTTGGGAATCAAAAACTCAAGAACCTTAGACCAATCTTGTTGATGACACAACATGGAATCAACTATACATGGGCAGACCTTCTCAAAGTGTCGGATCTTGGAATCCTAAATTTCCAAGAACATTTATGTCATGTTCACGGATTAGGATGGACTGATATTTGAACAAGGATTCTTTGGCTCTGGCTTTGATTGTTTTGGCTTGTATCATCTGCTGAAGATCTGGAAGAGTGGTTGTTATGAAATTAGAAGGCTGCATCATGTAGATGAGAGGTATTTGGATATTCTGGGTAGTTGGAAGTTTTGGTTTTGAGAGAAGATCTGGTCTGAAAAGAAGATCTCAGAGAAGATTGTGTTTGCCTTTGATATGTTTAACTTCAAAGGTGAAGTTAGAACACCATTCTGCCCATCTGAGTAACTAAGAATGAGGGATTTGCTTCCTTTTAAAGTTAAGCATTTTTGAGAAAGAAGACATGTCCATCTCAATAAGAAACTGATGTCTAATGAGATGAAATTGGAATTTTTCAATTCCTCTCTTGGCAGCTAAAATTTCCTTGAAAGTGGAATAATAGTGTTTTTCTGCGTTAAAAAATGATCCACTTTTGCATCCACATATCCTACACTTGCCATTTGTTTCTTCTAGCAGTACAGCTGCCCAAAAGCAATCACTTGTGTCTGTTTGAAGAATTCTTTTTCCATCTGTAGGAATTTGTAGTGAAGGCAATGAAGGAACCTTGTCTTTTATTTCTTTAATGGCTTTGGTTTGTACCGAAGACCAAGGAGGAGGATCCTTTTAAAGCATATCCTGAAGTGGCTTGATAATAGGGGCCAGATGATCTACAAAATTTGCCATGTAATTAACAATACCAAGAAACTACTGGATTTGGACTTTGAAAGATTTTCATGTGGGAACTTGAGGAGCTCTTGACCAACATGAGGTTGTAGAGAGTAATGACCATTTTTAATATGCATTCCCAAGAAGTCAATTTCATTGACACCAATGACCATTTTCTTCTGAGAAAGTATGATCCCATAGCGTTTGATAATGTTGACGAACTGTGACAACAACTACTCGTGTGAGGCTTCATCATTTGAAAAGAGAAGGATATCATCAATGTAAACCAGTGCAGTAAGCAAAGGGATCAAAGATCTTGGTCATAGCCTTTTGAAATAAGGATGGAGTTGTTTTGAGACCAAAAGGCATTACTATCCATTGATAATGGTGGTTTGGAATGCAGAAAGCTATTTTGTATCTTTCTTCTAAAACAATGCCCAGTTGCCAAAAACCTGCCTTGAGATCAAACTTAGAGAAAACCTTTGCTTTGGACAGATTTGCAAACATGGTTTTCTTGTCCAGCAGAGGGAATTTATCATATGCGATGAAGGCATTGAGTGGCTTGTAATCAATAACTAATCTGAGTTTTCCTCTGATTTGTTCACTTCTTTTATCGACATAAAAAGCTTGACATGCCCAAGGAGAAGTTGTGTGTTCGATGAGTCCTTCTTGTTGTAATTGGTTAAGTTCTTGAGTAGCCATTTGAATGTGTTCTGGGTTCATTCCAGTATGGCTAGCTTTTGTAGAGTTGATATTTTTATTTTTCTTAAAAGGAAGAAAAATTAAGAAATCTGGGTTTTTCCAGCGAGGGTTAGTGCATTTGGTGAGGAAATTAGAGTGAAATTCTGCACAATAATCTCGAATAAGTATGTCTGTGATAGATTGGTAAGGTACCATGGAATAATGGACTCCGCATTGAAGGTACGACACATAATAGGACTTGAACCGTCTGCCATCAGGTAGAGGAATAACTATTTTTTGCCAAAGCTGTCAGATAATGTCAAACCTGATCACAATGTCTTTTCCTAGAGAGGAAGATCCAATGAACTTGTGATAAATGCTTAACTCTAGGAAGAGTTGAAGCTTAACAGGTCTACTGATCAGATCAGTGGTGAAACAGCCGCTTGCAGACTGGAAAATCTCCTAGTGTGATTTCTACATTTCTGGTGGAAGAATAGCGGGATTAAGAATAGAACTTGCTCCTCCCATATCAAACAATCCAATCAATGAGATTGGTTTCTTGTATTTGTCTGGAAAGATCTATTCTTTGATCATGGAAACAAAGAGGGAGAGATTGATAACTTGGATGCCATAACATTTTGAATATTCATCAAAGTCATCTTCTAGGGAAGAATTTGAAGAAGAATCATGATAATCAATTGCGAAAAGTGTTTATGGTAACTGCTCATCTTGTTCTGAGAATAAGGATTCCAAATCTTCTTGATCATCAGGATTAATCTTTGTAGCAACAAAGATTTGTTGAATTATTTTGTCTTTCTTCTTGTTGGGCAAGTTTTTGTAAAGTGACTTTTCTTTCCACAGATAAAGCATCGAGTTCATTCTTTCTTTGAGAATTTTGGCCGGAAGAACTTTCTTCTTTTCTTCTTTGAAAAAGGTTTGTCGAACCCTATGAATTTAGGCTTAAATCGTTTCTTATGAAACATTTTCTTGGGAGGACAATCACAACCTCTCATAGTATGCTTGCATTTAATTTGCAAGGTTGGATTGGTACATGCACTTTTGAGTTTGGCACCCGTAGTACTAACTTCTTTCAAGAATTCAGCTTGGATGCAGAGCTTCTTTAGAGTTTTTAGAATCTATCCATGAAGCTCACCAAAAGAAGTTTGTTGTAAAGTCTGTCCTTAAAGTTTCAAAACACGAAGAGTTTCTTGTCCAAGAGAATCAGGAAATAGAATTTAAATAAGCTTACTTAACATTAGCATCATCCATTCCTCCAATAACATAATATCGCTGTATAGCATTTCAAAAATGTTTTTCAAGATCCTTTGGCTTGTAAGAACAACACTTAAGCTTGAAAAACTCTTCTCGAGCAACATCTTTGAGATGATCTTGCTTTCCACAGAATTCATTGTGGAGTATCAGAAAGAAATTATCGATTGTAGAAGTCTATAACAATTGTCTTTGTCTGTAGTCTCCAAGACTCATATACCAATCTCTTAGGAATCCAGAAAATCTAGCAACACATGCTAGGATGACAGTTGAGTTTGTCTTGGGCTTAATGAGTTCAGAATAAGCCCATGTCAGCATCTCATACAGTCTATTCTTCCATTGCGGGGGAAATATCATCAAAAGTGAATTTAGTAGAAGAATTCGTTGAAGAAGAATATGCAGACTGAGGAGGAGCCTTTGGGGCCTCAGTATTAGGATTTTCTTCACTTTCATCAATGATTTCTTCAACCATTGGTTCAGCAATTCTGTAGGTTGTTGCTGACTAGAGAGACTAGAGGATGTCTGGCCAGGACCAGAATTTTCTGCCATAAAAAGGGGAGGACAATCCTCATCAGAGGAGTGCTCATCAGATTCATGGGAGGACTCATCAGAGGATAGAGTATCTTTAATAATGGGGAAGATGAGAGCATCGTTGGCTTGCATAGTTTGATGCAAAAAGCTCGAGATAGGATTTTTGACCATCATTTGGGAGGATTTAAGTTTGTCTTTAGATTGAGGCTGAACATGAGGTCCTGTTGGCAAAGGTTCAATTGTAGGTTGAGGTTAAGTTGATGGAGTGGGTTGAGTAGAAGTGGACTGAGTTGTTTTCCGAACATATCTGGCCTTTGGCTTAAGAGGCCTAATCTTTCTTTCCCATTCTTCTGGGGAGAAGAAGGTTCTAGAGGAGCCAAATATTCCAGATTCTGTAGGTAAATCAACAGGTAATGGAGTTGTGGAAACTGAGGGGTAAAATGGCTTGGATGGTGGTACAGACACAGCTGTTTGACATTCCAAAGAAGAGAGTTGTGCTTTGAGCGATTGAATTTCTCTTTGTTGGGAGTCAAAGGGTAATCTGTTTTCTAGGAGGGTCATGATTTCATTGTGTAGTTGTTGGATCTTTTGTTTGTAGGCTTTGGATTGGGGAAAGTATAGTTTGGGTTTGTTGTTGAAGAGTTGCCTCAATCCTCTGTTGACTTTGGTCAATCCTCTTGAGTAGAGTATTCTGACTTAATGCATTCTCTGATTGCCAGTTCAATTCTGCTTCCGCTGGAGAAAGTTTCTCCAAAGATTCATCTAATCGTCGAGAGGTTAGATTTGGCACTTTCCATGAATGAGAAGATTGGTTCTTCTCAAAAGATGTCAGAGGGGGAAAATCATCCTGCGGTGGTGGATGAAACATATGAACTACTTGTGGAACAGGAGTTGAAGATGGACTAAGACCAGTCCCATATCTTATGATACTGTTCATGATCATCGTCATCTTCATCCCATCCAATGGGTATGATAGGCTTGTCATCCTGTGAAGGAGGAGTAAATTTGACATAGTAGTCAAACTTACCAGAAGGTTCTCCAAAAAGACCAACAGTTGGGTCATTTTGGTACTCAAAAGCTTGGTGAAGCTGCCTTTGAGATTTTCCTTTGTTTTTCCTCCGAGAGCGAGGGGAAGTAAAATCATCCTGATAAGGATTTGTATCATGAAGACATCGAGAACACGAACACGCATCCTAATAAATATGTCTGTCATCATCTACCCTTTCTTAGATAGGTCTGCTATTTGCATCAAAAGCTTGAATAGGGACCACTTCATTCTCAAGAGAGAATTGAGTGGGAAAACACTGTGGTTTCTTTGGCTGAGTCTCATTCTTTCTGAAGTGGATTTGCACTTCACCGGTAGACTTTTTATGAATCAAGGGCTCACTTGACTGAACAAGCTGAGAGTTTTTGTTGGCCTGATGCTTCTGCTCATAACTAGTAATCTAGATTTCTGGGATGAGCTTAAGCAGCTCAAATTTAGGAATCTGTCTGGGAATATGAATGCAAGAAGGCACATGATCAGTATCTTTCTGGATAAAAGAGCATCTTCTGCCCTAGATTAGAAAAATCAAGGGAATGATTCTGGATCTGATACACCATTTGATAGTGCAGAGTTGCGGCATTAGTCATGGTTGATGGAACTACTCCAACGATTTGAACTTGGAGTTTTAGAGTGTTCATTAATTGTGGATCCCGGATGGGTATATTGAAATTTGGGAACATGATGAACAAAATTGTTCCAGTATTAAGAGTAGTTTCCGTGGTTACTATGCAAGCATGCTGATAATTAGCATACCGTGTATCAAGCAGAGCAATTTTGGAAACAACAGGTAAACCTTTTCTGCTGTGAAGAGTAAGAGCGACTCGAACAACACCAAAATGGATGTGAGTGTAACAGCTGAAAGCCATTCCTTGGGTAAGTGAGATGGAATCTCCAGAGTTACCATCTGTTCTTGTTCAGTTGCAGGCAACATATGTTGATCAAACTTGGAGGCTTAGACATACTCCTTTACTTGGGATTTAGTTGGGGAAACAAGACTCTTGACAGTTTTAGTGAGAGATTGTTTAGGCTTCATATAAGCAGCATATGGATTTACAAGAGGAAGATTGGTAAGGAGAACCTTATCATCTTCCGAGAGACACAAGACTTCATACAAATGTTCCATTTTTGGATAGTTTGATTTATGGAACGAGGAAGTAGTTATGAGAGATCTAGAAGTTGGAGAAGAAGACATATTCATGAGAGATTTCTTCCTTAATATCCCTGGATAATTAAGAACCAGCAAACTCCTTAGAACATGTGTTAGCAAGATAGACTTTGGCTTTGATACCACTGTGGCGGTGAGAGTGTGAACCTCAGTATTTTAGCTCTAAAACAACACCATCCCACTGTGGCGGTCAGAGTGCGAACCTCGGTATTTTAGCCCTAAAACAACGCCATCCACGACAACACAAAAGGGGCTGAACTCTTGGGTTCACAAACGACCATAACAGGATCTCAATAGTCGGGATGTGCAGAGGAATCATACATCCTGAGTACTTGGCAATACATGCCCCTTGGAGCTACTGAAGTTTAAAGACCCATAAGATACTAAGGAAGAAGAAGGGAATTTAGAAGAACATGGAGAGATATATGAAAAGGCTTATTTTATTACTTGGATAACTCTTGATTTTTTTATGCCTTGAGGGTTACAAACGCACTTCTTATATAGGCGAAGAAGTGAGGACACAAACAAATTAGGTGACATCACTGCGTGCGTCACTGACTTAATAATTAAACAAAGTGGCCGACACATGGCTTACATACTTTAACATGCGTAAATAAAACACACAAGAGGCCAAAACATAATGGCCGACAAACATGACTCATGAAACACGCGAACTACTTTACACAAAGATAAAGTAAAAAGTAGACACACAACACACGACACGTGCTTAGATTCTTTACATATAGGATTCTAAGATCACGGGGTCCCAAGGTTAGCTTCTGGACCAAGGACATATGGATCGTTCGGATCCGAAGGGCATCCAAAGCGTTTCCACTGTGGCTGATTTTCAGGCTTCAGGTGTTCTTGTCATATTTGTTCTTCCAAGTGTTCAAGTAGATCAGGATCAATGGCGTTGGGATCTTGAGAGTCCTGGAATACACTGTCAGTCCAGTTAGGTGATTCTTCCTTTTCTGGGCTGGACTTTATGAGAGCTGTAGAATGACTGGGTCCTACCTATGTAGAGGACGTTCCTGCTTGGAAGAGTCGTTTCCTGGTTGTGCTTCCTTTTTGAGTCCATGGAGGATATTATTTTAATCCTCATTATCATCATAAAACATGGATATAAATAATTTGCAAAAAGAAAACTGCAAATACTCAAAATATCTTTGCCGAATACTCTTATTTAATCAAATGACCATTCGACAATTTCATAAGGGACTAATGATACCAACCTTATGATCATATGGCTATGTATCAACCTTATGATCATACGACTATATATCAACCTTATGATCACACGACTATGATCATTTATGATCTTAAAGACTCAAGATGATTATACTATCATGGCAGTTATTTGAACTTTATCCATTGATATACGGTAGTTAAGCACCAAGTAACTAATTAATAGCGGTTATAAAGAGGTTAATTAACGACCTTTTTATTTGCATTTACATAATATATATATATATATATATATAGTTGAATCAGACAAACAAGAGGATGATGAATTTCTTTCTACTCTCTCATTATCAAACATAACACAGCCGTCATGTCATAAGACTAAAGAAATAAATGATATAGAATCAATATTCTTGTACAATTCTATATTGCTTCCTATTTTATTTTTCAAAATAAAATCAAGAAACTACAATGGGCTTAGTTAATGAAAGTTAATATGTTGCTTTGAACATGCCTTATAAACTGTATTCTGAGAGTCTATTTAAATCTAGATATAAGTGCGCCTGTGTGTGTATCTCACACATCGCATCTTATCACACATTGGCGTGCTTTTTTATCACGCATTGGCTGCGCATTGCTGCACCTAGACCCAAGGTTTGAGTTCAAAAAATATCTATACCTTGCATTTCGAGGATGCTATTTATAAGCAAAGTTCTAAAAAGTAGAAGGCATGGAGAAATGTTGATGTCGAGCATTGAGGCTACACAACAAAGTGCACTAATAATATGATAAACGTACTATCAATGCATAATAATAAAGTACAAGAAGTGAAGAAGCATCAAAACTAAACTATAAGTACAAGTGTGAAATCCATTTATAGTAAGTCATATTAAAGAAACAAAAGTTGAAATAAATATTTCATAAGAAAGTATTTGAATTAAAAAAATTATAAAGATAATTAACACCCACTCCCTTTTCTCAAGGAAAATTTCAGTGTTTCAGGAACACTGAACTCGGTGTTCTAGACCAATTAATAATTCACATGTAGATTTTAAGGTTCTAATTTATTATTTAATTTGTGTCTCAATATCCATATATAAGTTTTTAATTAGTAAAGAGCAATAAGCACTTTTCTCATTCGGAAAAAAAAAATAATAATAAAAAAGAAGAAAGGAAAATTCATAATCATCAATGAGAGGATCATCTTGGATTCCTTTTATGATAGCAGGGGTCCATATAGCCTCATACATCTCATGTATAACAGAGAGCACCTTAAGTCCACATGCCTGTAGCAGCTTTAGATCCGTGGCCGGTAGCCAGTATTCAATACTATTCATTCATAATAATTATTACTTTAATTTTATTTTTAAATATATAAGTGCGCGGTGTTAAATTTTACTTTTTTTACATGTCAATTCCTTTCCAGTACTTTAAACTTAATTGTATTCATCTCTTAATTCGAATTTTTGAATTGTCATCCTCATCCTCTTTACGCATTGATCGGTTATTTTGCCAAAAATTCACTTGATTGCTTGTCAAAACCTCTCTGTGAAGTAAAATAAAATATTTTGTTCTTACATTATTCTATTTTTGAATCATCATATTATTAAATCATGTCATGTCATTCTTAAAAAAGAATGATAGAAAACGAGGCATGCAGTTCCTATATCGAATGGAAACATCAGAAATAATCACGAATGCAGCTAACAGTGCATGGGCGATTTTACACGTATATAATAATCTTATTGACGGTAAAATTTCCTTCACTTAATAATAATATATAAATAAAAAGAATGAATATCTTATTAATTAGGCCGTTCTAATTTTTCTAAAAGAAAAAAAAATTAATTAATACTTTCTAGTCATATTTGGCTCTATAGAAGGATTGTTAGAAATAAGGTGGCATCAATTGTAATTGTTTTATCGATATGAAATTTTTCTCACCATTTTTTATATCATCCTTTCTTTATTTATCTGATTTGACCAAAGCATTATTAATAATATTATTGCCAATGAGGCCTTAGACCATTTGGTTAGGGGGTTAAAGTTGAGGCCTTAGGACGTAGAGATATCAGATTCGATTCTCTTCATGTGGGGGTTGTCTACATTTTATATATAGTTTGTAGTCTCCTATATAGAAGTTTAATTTCATTTGTATTATTGATTTCTGTACGCTGTGTTTCAGAAGGATATATATGCACTTGTACTGTTATGATGCAGATTATAATTGTATTTAAAAAAATATTATTATTAATAACAAAAAGAGTTAAGTCAAATACAAGAGATAATGAAGGCAAAACTCTAAGAGGATGTTTCTAATTGTGCAATGTAATCTCAAGACTCCTCCAAGATTTAGTGCTAATTAATTGATATACTCCCTCCGTCGTCTTTAAAAAATAGTCTACTATTATAGTCCAATTTCCTTTGTTAGTTTCCTAATTTTCTTATATTCAACTATTTAATATGTATAGTCATTA
Organism: Nyctanthes arbor-tristis; assembly: GCA_963692815.1. Lineage (NCBI taxonomy): Eukaryota > Viridiplantae > Streptophyta > Magnoliopsida > Lamiales > Oleaceae > Nyctanthes > Nyctanthes arbor-tristis. The sequence goes on along the minus strand of CAVNYN010225987.1, from coordinate 31,577 downwards.
ACAAACAAAGAAGAATTAAAATGGAATAATATATAAAAGTAAGAGCGCATAATAAATAATGATTTAAATATTACTTTTTCAACAATATTAATTGTACTTTTTTTAAAAAAATATGGTACCGAAAATAAGAAGTAGGCTATTTTTGGGAGAGGGAAGATGAAAAGGGTAGCATATATAAGAACAATGGTGGAAAAGTTGGTAAATCTATGTTAGTACAATTTTGCAATGGCGAGACAAATTATTAACAATTATTGAACAGTACTTGGCAGTAAAACAAGAATTTTTACCAGCTTTTATTATTCAAAATATACCAAAGTACAAAAGACGTAAATATTCTTAAATTCCAGTAGCTACTCAAAATCCCATTCATTTATATACCCATTTCTCTCTTGCTGTTTTGCATAAACCCTCACCCTCTCTGTGTCTCTCTCCTTCTGGAAATAACCCTCCAAAACAATCTTTCCAATCTCTCTCCCTTTTTGCCCTTTCCCTGTTCCAATCCAATGTCACTCTCGTGACATTTCTCTTCTCATTTCCATGCAAAGAACCCCCCTTTTGGAGTCATTATACATTTTTGACGTTGATGGTTTGGTCCCTTTCAACCACTTCACAAATATATTTGTTTTTCTTGTTATAGTTATTGCTGATTTTGGCCTTTTCTTCTTTTCTCTGATCTCCCGACGAGCAACGGACTTGGCTGCTCCCCGGAAAACCGCCTCCTGCACAGCCTGCCGGAAGTTGACCTGCAGGCTCAAAATAGTTACTTTTAAGTAGCGTTTTTTCTGTCACATTTTACTTCGATCTTTTTAAGCTTGTAATAATCTTCGATACTCTATTGATAAATTCCTCGACATATCTCTTATCTTTGAAAATATGGATGGTGAAAATTTATCAGACTTTTTCGAGGATTCTGAGTTTGGTACTGAAGCCAACCTCGGAGGGAGTGGGGTGGCCTCTCCGGACGATATCTTCAGTATTCTTGAGGCGTTGGACGGGTTTTCCGAATTTAATCCGGAGTCGACAGTACCAGTGAATGAAGGTGGATTTTTGGTTTCTCAAAAGTCAAATTCTTCGAGTTTTTGTCAAGAATCTGAACCTGATGTTGAAGTTTCACCAAAATGCAAGAAACAGAAGGTGAATGCAACAGATGGGCAGCAAAGAATTTCTCATATAACAGTGGAGAGGAACAGAAGGAAGCAGATGAATGAGCATTTGACTGTCTTGCGTTCTTTGATGCCTTCCTTTTATGTCAAAAGAGTAAGTGTACTTTATATATTCCATCCATGCTTTCTTCCACTTTTCTTAGGATATAAGCTCAAATTTGGGTACATCAGGCGAATCCTGAGGCAGTTTTAAGGAAGAAAAGAAGTTAAAAGCTAGTTCTTTTTAGTATTGTGTGACAAACATGCATAGGTGAGTGCGTTATAGTGGGGTTGTAGTGTATTCGTCGAGTGTACCCAAATTGCATTGGGAAATGAACATGCAAGACTCAGAGAATCAAAGAACTTATATCCTATTTGGCTTAGCTTAGAAGCTCTGGAAAGTGGCAATATGCCGTTTTCTACGGCTTCAAGAGATATATCGTAAAAATAAGCGACTTTTATTGTAGAAAAAGCAACGACGAACACACTTTAAAAATATGTTGGAGAACTTCAACCTTTCATGTTGAATGCTCATCATCACAACTTCCATTTCACTTCTCGAGGGCAATACTTATCTCATAATTAACTAACAGAAAATACTTCTTTCATATAGATATAGTATTGTCTTGCACGGTTAAGTTGAAGATCTGAAACACATAATTTCTAAAACACGTTTCTACTTCTTGAACAGGCTGACCAAGCATCGATAATCGGAGGAGTTGTGGACTACATCACAGAACTACAACAAGTTCTACAATCCCTAGAAGCCAAGAAACAAAGAAAAGCCTACACAGAAGTGTTAAGTCCTCGTTTGGTTTCGAGTCCAAGACCCTCACCTCTTAGCCCAAGAAAGCCTCCATTGAGCCCCCGATTAAACCTTCCAGTAAGCCCAAGAACGCCACAACCAAACAGTCCCTACAAATCCTGGATAAACTCACCAACCTATTCTTCTTCCAATTCCTCCATAAATGACACTGTTAATGAGCTTGTTGCGAATTCGAAATCCGCCATTGCTGAAGTGGAAGTCAAATTTTCTTGTCCGAATGTTCTGCTGAAGACTGTCTCTCCAAGAATTCAAGGCCAAACTGTGAAGATAATATCAGCGCTTGAAGAACTTTCACTGGAAATCCTCCATGTCAATGTCAGCACTGCTGGAGACACATTGAAAAATTCTTTCACCATTAAGGTAATGAAACATTAGCTAAATTTTCAACTTGGTTTTGTTCTCATTTTTGTGAAAATTTTAGGTGAAGGAATCAAATTTTTAACTCAGTGATTTTTTCTCATTCTTGAACGTTTACACTATAATTGCATGTTTTGATCATATCACGAAATGAACTACGTTGTGAACAGCTTAAATATTGCTGAGAGTGCCAAAATGGATTCAATAATAATTACTGAATGTGTAAAGATGTTAGGTGAGAATATAAATATTTAGAAAATTACAAAAATTCATCACTAAAATCCATTATCAGCAGTGCCATTATTTCTGAACTTCTACCAACTGTAAACTTAATTAATTCAATTATTACATATGAATTCTTGGAAAGATGGCTTTGATTTTCACTGAAAACTAGGATTCCATTTTCCCCTTATTAACATTCACAAATTTATCTAGGGAATTTTTTCCCCCTTCTATATTGTGCTCTTAAAGTGATAGTATGTTGACTTTTAGTTTAAATCAATTAATATATCGAGATTAAAGCTAATAATTGGATCTCATTCTGTCTTCGTAGGTTGGAATTGAATGCCAACTTAGTGCAGAAGAACTTGCTGAGCAAATCCAACAGACATTCTCATGAGATTAGTGTTTATATTCCGGGAGGTTCATTGGGTTAAATTAGACACGACTAGACAATATAGTGAACAAAATTTCACGGGATTTTGTTCTTTAATATTGTCTTGTATAGTATAATTATCCATACCAACCGTTCTCTTTTCTTTCTCACTGTCACACACACTGACTCACTCACTTAGTAGAAATAAAAGCAATTGTGGGGAAGCATCAGCCACCAGTATTGCTGTTATTGATGTAGATTTAGCTCAGCCATGATGTGTATTTGCATTCCAATTTAGCATTTTTTCAATGACAATATTAATTAGAATTTTTATTTATTTCCATTTCTTTTGACCTTATATTGTTGTTACAATATTGATCTATATGAGACGTCCCAGAATATGTATACCGCTATATATATATATATATTTTATATAGAGTGGCTTCAAAAAAAGATAGAATCATGGGGAGAAGAATTAAAGTTCTAGGTGAATGGTTTAATTTGAGTAGAACTAGTGGATTCTTTCTAGCTTATGAATAGTTGTATGCTAATTTTGACATGCATGCAAACAAAATTGAATTATACCCAGTCTTAAAAATATATATGTCATTTAGGAGATAACTAATTTAGTGGACAAAGCAAAGAAAAATAAAATAGTAATTAGTACATATCTAGAATTTTTTATACAATAAATTAGATATAAGCGTGAAAAAATAAAAATAAAAAAGAAATCAATTTGACTAGTAAAATGCTTGTAGGCAATGAAAACATACGAAAAAGATATTACTATATAATTATAATTTTTAGGTTATAAAAAACATCATTCTCTTTAACGCATCACTCGCAGTATACTTGTCATCTTTTTTCAAGACCATGACGAATAATTAAATTAAATTTTTATGACTTGCTCACTAGTTTGTCACTATCACGCTTGCATCCACTACCGTGTCAAGTTATGCATATGTAATCGAGATATTAGATTGCGTGAACATATTTAACTTTACTCTAAATGGGTGTTTCATTTTCATTATAATTTTAGCATTATAATTTTAGTTATTACCAATTTGACTGCTATTCAATTACTACCGATTGCTATTCAACCATATATTTCAAATATTCATTAGGAAATTATAATCAAATTCTCTTCAAAATCTTGTTCAAGCAAAAAGTCCTGTAAACATCAAAAGCGAGAATCTTAATTACTATATATATATATATATATACACACATGTATTGCATGCATGCTAGCTATATGCGATTTTCTAGCTCCTTCCATCATTGTATATACTCCTTCTGTCTTACAAAGATAGACATGTATTCCTTCTTTGTCCGTCTCACAAAGATATAACACTTTCCTTCTAGAATATAACTAAAATCTTAAGTTTCTTATATACTCATATTTAATGTGCATTATTATTAATCTATACTCTACTAAAAGCAGAAGTAAAAAGGATCTTTTTCCCTCCTAAAACATGATTCTGGAATCAAAATCTTTTTTACTTCCTTTTTTTGGGCTTGTTTTCTTATTTTTTAGTTTTCGTTTTTCTATTGTAACTGCCCACTAATTTTGATAAAACTACTCATATTTTTTATTTGTAACGACCCATCTATCTACTTATTTTCTGTAACTACCACTAATTTAGTTGACGATGCTCATGTTTTCTGACATGTGTATCTATATAAAACTTGTTTTTCATTTATTATTTTGCGTATTAATTAATTTGTTTTGATATTTGCTGCTTGCTTGCTATTCATGTTTATGCACATCTATTCTTGCTTTTCTTATTATTATTATTTTTTTTGGGCTCGTGTTGGTGATTTTCATATACTAAAGAGACTCTGATGATGTTGTTGCATTTTTTCTTTTTTTTTGTGATAGATCACATTTAGATATTGAGAAAGTTAAAATAATCCTTGAATATTATATTTATGAACTAAATAGGTGCTTAATTAAAATAATAATATTTATATTTGTATGAGATGATTATGTGCTTGATTGTCTTTCAATAATAATTTACATTAATTGACTATTAGTTTTGATAGTTTTTAAGTAATTTTATGCACTTGATAATTAACATTTTTTAGTAACTAATTAATATTTTTTGGGTTACTTAGTAATTATTTATTTGAAATAGATTTAGATTGTTTAACATCACTGGGGCTTTTTCCTTAACATTGTACCTTATTAGTTTATTTTGATAATAAAGGGATTACTAATTAGTGATTTTATTTTAATCATAAATATTTATTTACATATATTCTAATATTTTAAATTAGAATGTTCATTATTAAAATGCATTCCTGTAGTTTAAAAGTATGTGTTAGTAAATAAAGTTCTTTAGTTATTGATTTGCGATTAGTTTAGTTTACATCTTTTTTTTTTTTTTTTAAATAATACAAGGGGGGAGATAGGGGAAGGAGAAATAGGTGTGATTAAAATTCAAGACCTCCCACTTAAAACATGATTATTTAATTATTGCACCATCTATTTGAACCATTGATTTACATCGTGCACAAAAAAAAAAAAAGATAAATCGTGCACACAAAAAAAAAAAAGAAAAAGAAAAATCTTTTGTATTCTATTTGATATGTTTTTGTAATTTTACGACTTAAATAAACTTTAACAAGTAAAATCTATGCTTGATTATTGTTTGACATTTAACTTGGTTTAGGTCATTGTAGATAGCATTTTGATATATTAAAAATTAATAAGAAATAAAAATATATATATAAAGGGAAAAAAAGCAAATGATTTTCTCTTTTATGTCCTGATTAAGTATCTTATTGGAGTAAAAAATGTGTTTCGTGTAAAAAGCCAACAAATAACACAACAAATGTTGTTTTTTAAAAAAATGTGTTCGAAAATTAGTAATGCTTAATATATATATCTTCGATTTAAAGCGCTATATTTAATTAATATTTTTATATTTACATAATAATTACTTAAATTATCCTTTTATGTATTACTATTTTTGTAACATTCATTATATATTCTCATGAAATTAAGCCCATGCAACGCACGGGTGAAAAAACTAGTGAAAAATAGAAGTAACTTGTAAATGAAAGGGTATATCAAGAAAATACTTTTAAACTTTACTTTTCCAACAAAATTAACTGAACTTTTTTTTAAAAAAATTTGTTTGAAAATATATACCACAACTGGCTCATTAGCGATGAAAATTTTCCTACGGAAGCACATCCTATCTTTGTGGACAGAGAGAGTAATAACTACTAATAATTTCACTATACTATTGCAGGTTTTATTTTTCATTTAATAACCCTATAAACATAGACTCGTCTTTTTATGTATGATTCCTTAATTACTACTTATATCATTATAAATGTATGATTATTTCCATATGAATCATGTATCTTAAATTTCATTTATAAGCCTACACATAGTGTTCTCATTCCTCCCTGCAACTCGTTGACAAAAGGAACAATTGGGGTTTAAACTTTAAATTCTTCCACATTGTCATCCTCATTCATCCCTGCACTTCGTTGACAAAAGGAACAATCAAGGTTTAAATTCTTACTTTAATTAATGTCTTCTATTTATCTTTCCTAATTTATAGCAAGGCCGTTATTAGAATAAATAAATGGGACTCTACCTATACTTTCTATTGAAAAATTCAGTTTGAAGTATTTCAGCTGATTATACACGGCTCAATTAACTTCTCAAAATCTCAGCTCACTCCCTAAATTTGTTCGAGTCATGACCAAACCGGACCAAGCTCGGAATAAGTGAGAAGAGAATATGGAAACATAAAATAAGAACATGAAGATTTACATAGAAAAACTTGGACTGGAAACCACGAGACAGGAGAAGAAATTTGACAAAATTAAACCAAATATTTTGGACGATCATAAAGCTTTTATCTTTTTATAATTATATAGTCTCATCACACGATATCTGATCATTTGATCTGAAATTAGCTCTTTACACTTAATTCTTTCCCAAAAAAAAAAAAGAAAAAAAATTGACACTTCATATGCCACGTCCATAACGCTAGTTAATATTATTAGTTGCAACCTTATTTTCGTGTAATAGAGCCAATTTTTAGCATATATTCTTGTTGTTTGGTTTTGCCTTGAAACGTATACAAATAATTGAAAGTTGCATCGGAAAGTATTGTAGCTGCGGTTTTGGCTTTTACTCTTGCAGCCAATATTGATGGCTTATATGTCCCTTCATTAATGTCAAGAAAATTTAAAAATTAAGTAGGATTCCCCAGTCTAAAAAGAAGAGTAATTGAACTTCACGAAAATTTTGCATGACTCTTCAGTGCATGCGCACAAGGTCGGCCCTACTTACACCTCTGATCATATATATTTCAATAGTAAAAAATCTTAAAATTCAAAAATAAAATTTTTATGGTAGAGATGACGTGAAAAATGTTTTTAGACTATAATGCTCCTATTTAACTGGATTGTTGGCCCCATTGGCCTCTTAAAAATTTTTATTTTGTTTTAGTTTATTTAAATATATTGTGAATCTTTTGCGGGAAAGTGCTTTACGTCATGTTATCTTGTTTGTCAACGTTCCATACACTTTCGAAAAGAGAAATCATGTAGGAATACCAAATTTGAAAAGAAAAATAAAAATAGAAAATGAGGGAGAAAAACAAATTTTTTTTTTTTTTGGAAGGGTAATGTTGAGAGAGATAAAGAAAAAACTCTTTTTTGGAAGGTAATATTATAATAAGGTTTTCTCATAGTAAACAAGCAATGAAAACGGCTAATTAATTGGGAGGAATACTATTTATCTCTATCTAGTTGATATCATTATATTAAAGATGATGGCTAAATATGAATAAATTCATTTATTTTATGTCCAAAAAGAATATGATAATCCTCCCCCCGGGCCCCCAAACAAAAGAATAAAGAAAATGATAACCAAATTGTAGATAAATTTAACGTCTAAATAAATAGCAATATTAAGTGGAGACCACTCTCTATATCTTAGGTTTTGTCTGATCTGACCTCTATATCTTAGGTACTTCATCAATATATTTAATCTTTTAATCCTCCGTTTTGCCAAATATAAAAAGCGATTCATTATGATGGTCCCCAAAATACAAAATGCCTGATGAAATGTCAACATACTCGGAACAACAGGTGGGGCTTATTATCTACTGTTTGTTAGGGAAAATGGTACATTGTAATTAAATCTTAACTTTTTAAAAATATACAACTTGGATCATAAAGTAGGGATGGTAACTTAGACTCAGATAAAATAACCCGGTGAGAAGGTATCTTTACTACTAGCTAGATATTAAGACAAATCCCTTTGATCAATTAATTCTTAACTAATATGTTACTCCGTTATTATTATGTCACAAAATATACAGATTTTTTACTTTTATACTTTAAAAATTTATTAATCAATATTATTTAAATAGCACAATTTTACATGCATCTCCTTTTTATAAAATACTATAGATTATTTATACCAATCATTTACTTAAATTGATATACGTACTCCTTCAGTAGGGAAAAAGATGCATATGTGTACATTAAACAAAGGTACCTCATATATAATCAAAATACACCAAAGCTATAATGCTTAAAAAACCAACTATATACCTGTGAGATTGAGTGTTATTATTATTATTATTTTTTAATGAACACGGTGTTCATTTCTTAAAATGAGTATCAATATTTCACAATAAGGTAAGATCTCCTGCATGTGAAGTCACATCCATGTGAAATGGCAGCGTTTATTGTTAGAAATGAATTCATTTGATCAAAACTCAATAAGGGTATTATAATGAAAATTTTCCAATGAGATATATCGGGCTCAATGCATGTGGACCACTCCGTATGAGGTGGGAATCATTGGAAAGTTACTCGTGGTGCACATGCATTAGGTTACTTCCTAATACTATATAAGCCGCTTATTGAGATTTCAACTGTAGAATCTCCAATTGTACAACATCTAAAGCACAAAGTACACCATGACGACATTTTCTTCAATTCCAAATTTGTCCCTCCTCATATTCTCTTTTTTCATTTTCTACCACACAATCGTCATACCCTCTATTCGTACCTTACCTACTCCTCAACACCAATAGGTCCCTTTTGACGGTATCAAAGAGTCCCCCTCCCATTTTTTCCTCCGGTTGTGCTTACTTTTTTCCCTAATTTAATTTTTCTGGTTTTGTACAGGTAAATATTTCTCTGTATTTTGTATGTTTTATTCTAATTTTCATCCTTTCCCCAGTTTTTGGTGAACCCTAAAAGTCCAAAAGTATATTTAATGTTTGCATTATGTTATATGATTGTGATATTCCTATGATTGGATGAATTGGTAAAATTGAATTCCGTTTTCAATTGATATGCAAATTTTTCAAAATATGTAATTTTTCAGCCATGATAAATGGAATGGCAGAAAATGTTTAATGCTTGTATTCAATTTTAGTAATTTTTCTTGCACAATCTCTCTCATTGAACAAGATACCACTATCTGATAAATTCTCTCAAATGCTCATCTATATGTCAGTTTGTATTTCAATTTTTGGGATAATCATTTGGCGTCTTCATTTTTGCTAGCTGTAACTGACATTTCAAGGTTTATAGCAAGAACTTTTTTTTTTTCATGAAAAGAAGGAAAAATAGATGACAAATATGCATTTTGTTCTTCTTGCTAAGGCTGACATTGTAATTGGAGTCTTGAGCATCAAAATCACGACTTTTTTTTTATTTTTTAAATTTTTTATCCCTCTTTCTCCATCACATTCAAAGCCAAGAAATTAGATATTTTCAAGTTCTTATTGATACACTACATAAAATCGAAGCAAAGACATGCAAAAAATGGCAAGAGTGCCTTTACTTGACTATTTGCATGAGTTAACATGTTTATTCCCAAAAATCAGGAGTTTCTATTGTCGGACATGAAATCTATGGAGCACTATTCTTCCATTACTTGTGAAGCATATTGACACTTGCGATTTTTAGCTGCATGAGAAAATAAATTGAACTTTTATATGTTAGGTTCCATATTTATCAAGAAGAGACTGTGTTCTCTTGAAGTGATAAGTATTTTCTGCTATGTATTAATAGTAAATTTGATTCAAGTAACATCGCATTGAGCTAAGCTCTGAATTACTTGTTTAAGTATGCATGAAAATGTCTTTACTGTGTATTAAGGTGCTAAAAGACATAACAATTGCTATGTTGCTCATATTTGTTTTTGTCCATCAGAGGGCAACTATCTAGAAGTCTTATAATGTCAATAAATTTTGCATTTTTGATTTCCCATGGAAGGTGAATTATTTAAAATTCTTACGATTAATTACTTTTCTATGAAAATCCTTAAGTCATAATTGATTATTAGATTGATTTACTGTTGGAGGTCTTACATATCAAGGGATTTTTTTTCTTTGAAACAATGTTGAGGTTTGGTGTTATATAGATGTTAGATCATTTTGACAACTAGTGCAAAAAAAAATTTGTGGAAGGTTATCTAAATTCAGAACTAAATAACACTACTTTGAGCTTTCAGAATACAAGGAACATTTCATGAGAAGAGGTAATAATATGAATGTGTGTTTTAGTAAAGACTTCGGAAATATGGATGAAGCATTCTTCTAGGTAACTGCTGCAAGTATAATTCTTTCTGCACTTGAGAATTTCTTTTTGTGTAGATGTATGTCTCAAATAATTCAATCATCTTTTGTTGAAATGGTATTGTAAATTTTTCTGATTACTAGGATAGTCTCATAAATTTATTAACATGCTTCCGTTCAAAAATCTGTTAAGCAAAAGATGTTTGAACCGTAGAATGTCTTTTGTGCTCAATCCTTAAAGAATTATGTTTAGAAGGTAGATGTCCTAAGTTCGTTCGTTTTCTCTATCATTAGCTCAACGTTAAGGAAACCTTTATTTTGTTGATTAAATTGTTTAAATTTAGTGAGATCTAATTGCCTAATTAGATTAAGGATGCATAGATTCTGGTTGATATATTGGATTATAGCACTGGAATGAGATCCAATATGGTTCGACTAATAGGGTGTGTAAGCATTTGGATAAGGTATTGTTGAATCCAGATGCTGCATCTTTCTTTTCTCAGTTTACTGTTAGACACTTGAAAAGGCTCTGTTTTGATCATGCTTCTTTGCTCATTCAGTGGTTGTTGGCTAGTCAATCTGGGCCCTGATCTTTTTGATTTTTGAATGTTTAGGCCAGACATCATGACTTTCAGTCGTTTGTCTGTCAAAAGTAGTCATTATCCACCCATCTTAAGAGTGTGGTGGCTTTGTGGGAGAAGTTTTTTAGACTGAAGTAGGGGTTGGGTTGGTGGAATAGGCATGTGTTTGGTGATATTTTTCAGAGGGTCAAGGAGTCGGCATTGTTAGTTGATCAGGCTAAGAGGGTTTTGACTTTGACCTTACGCAGTTCCACCGTGAGCAGTTACACAAGGTTCAGGCTGACCTGAACTGCACTTTGGCTATTGAGGAGGGTTTATGGAGATAGAAATATGTAGCTAGATGGTTAGCTGAGAGTGACCATAATAACATATATTTCCACTCTATGGTTCAGGGACGGCGTATTAGATCTGATATTCATTACATTCGGGCTTAGCATGACTCTATTTTGTCTGATTAGTCGTCCATTCAAAGTTCTACTGTTGATTTTTTTAGCCATTGTTGACATCTCCTGGTGAGTCGATGCAGCAGCTTCAGCCTGGTATTATCCCCTCTTTAGTCATTGTAGAGGATAATATCCTGCAGAATAGTTTTCCTACTCCTGATGAGGTCAGAGAGGCTATTTTTAGTATTGATGGCGATAGTGTTGCCAGGACCTGATGGATTTACCTCTTTGTTTTATCAGCAGTGTTGAGATATTATTTCTGAGGATGTTTTCAGGCTATTTTTGATTTCTTTAATGGGGGTCATCTCCTTAGGGGTTTTGCAGCTACTTCTATTATTCTTCTCCCCAAAAGGAAGGGTGTGTGTCGTTGGCTTGAGTTCAGGCCAATCAGTTTGCGTACTATGTTCAACAAGATCATTACAAAGCTGTTGAACACAAGGCTTAGTGAGCTTCTCCCACGTATCATTTCTCCTTAGCAGAGTGTTTTATTCAGGCACGCGTTATTGGAGATAACATGCTCTTGGCCCAGGAGATAGTCCATAAGCTTGATATGTCGGCCAGGAGTAGCAACGTTATTCTCAAGTTAGATATGGCTAAGGCATATAATAGGATGGATTGGGGGTTCTTGATCTTAGTTATAGAGCAGTTTGGTTTTGATCGGCTTTGGGTTGACAAGATTAGGCGGTGTATTTCTGAGTGCAGGTTCTCTATTTTGGTCAAAGGTCAGTTGGCTGGCTTTTTCCCCATCCTCAAGGGGCCTTAATTAGGGTGATCCGATCTCTCCTGCCTTATTTGTTATTGCTGCCAATTATTTTTCACTTGCTTAGGCACCAGTTTAGCATCTTGCCTTCGTTAATGATATTATTATATTCGCCAATGGCGAAAGGAGCATTGAGTGGCTTATGGGGTATATTGAACACTATGAGGATGTCTCTAGCCAGTTGGTGAAAAGGGGCAAGAGTGCATTGATTCTGCTGAGGCGGACATCTCCAGCACAAATTCATTGCCTTGGGTAATGGACCAGGTTTCAGCATGGTTCATTTCCTATCACCTACCTTGGCGTCCCCTTATATAAGGTTGCCAAACAAATCTTCTTATTTGATGACTTGATGCAGAAGGTCCATAGTAGGATTTCTAGATGGACGAGCAAGCTATTATCTCCAGGTGCCAAGATTACTCTCCTTCGTTCCATTTTATATTCTATGCTACTTCACCTATTTCAGATTCTACAGCCTCCTAAGGCGGTATTGAAGCGGTTGGAGAGTTATTTTGCTAAATTTTTGTGGAGCTCACAGGATCAGAGCCACCGTATCCATTGTAAATGGTAGAAGGAGTTGTGTTGACCTCCTGAGGAAGGGAGACTTGGTTTTAGGAGATTACAGGATATTGTTGATGCTTTCTTATTAAAGCTCTGGTGGAGGTTTTGGTCCCATGAGTCTCTTTGGGCTCCGTTTCTACACGACGCTCTTCCGATCTCATCCTTCACAGATTCAGCTGTTTTATTTAGCTTCTTGTGGTTGGAGTAGACTTTTGGCTGCATGTTCTTAGGCTGAACACAGATTTTTTAGCAGTTGGCCGGGGTCAGATTTTTTTTGGCATGGTCGTTGGATGGGGGACACTTCACTTGCATTACAGTTGCCTTCTCATACTCATTCTACAGCCAGAGTTTGTTATTTTTTTTATGATACTGGTTGGGATTTGGGCAAGCTCATAGGGGTAGTGCCGCTGCATATGGCATTACGTATTGTTGGGGTGCCATTAGATAGTATGAGTTTGGATAAGATACTGTGGCGGCCGACTCCTGATGGAAGCTTTACTGCTAGATCTACTTGGGAGCTGGTTAGACAGCCTTGTACCAGACCATCAGCATATGGTGATTTTTGGAGTCAGACTTTTCCTGTGACGGTGTCTTTCTTCTGTTGGAGACTTTGGCAGAGTTTTATTCTAGTTGATTACGTGATTAGGCAGCGGATTAATGTGTAGATGCCTTTAGGCTGTCAGTGTTGCTCTGAGGGAGAAACACTACAGCATGTTTTCATTGGCAGTCCGATGACTGATAGAGTATGGCAGCACTTCTCCTCTATCTTTTAGGTTTCTCATCCTGTGTTTGACAGTATTCAGTATCATTTTCAGAGATGGCGATTTTCTAGACACGCCGTCAGACGGGGGCACATTTGCATCATTGTGCCGCTCTTTGTGTTCTGGTTTTTGTGGAGGGCGCGGAATGATGTGAAATACAGAGGCATAGCTGTTGATACTAAGAGGATTATTTGGCATGTGCATCAAGCTATATTTTTTCTTCATATTGGCATAGCATGTCGCTTCACACATTGGAAAGGGGACACTGATCTGGTTTCCAAATTTGGCATTTTTGTTTCCTCTCTTCCTTCTCCCCCTCTTGTTTTGGTTTTTTGGCAGAGACCATCTGTGGGATCTCACAAGGTGAATACAGATGGATGTATTGTTGACTATCAGAGACTCTAGGTGGCGCTGTATTCGTGCTTTTTCTACTGACTACAGGGATTTATGATTTTGGAAGCTGAGCTTCGCGCTATCCTTGATGGCATTTTACTGGCCAGATCACTTGGTATCTCATATTTATGGGTAGAGACTTATTCTCTGTCGCTATCCATTGCATTCTTCACAGAGGAGATCGGAATCTTCAAATTATTATTCGGCGCATTCGGCAGCAGCTGCACTCTTATAGAGATAGACTCTCACACATTTTTCGTGAAGGCAACTAGGCTGCTAATGCTCTTGCTTCTGACGGCTAGACCAGACAAGGTTACACAGAATATGGTCTGTGCACGATCTGCCTTTAGAAGCCTGTGGACTTCTACAAATGGACCGTCATGGTTTTTCCTCGGTTAGAGGTATATAGTTTAGTTTAATTTTTTGATTTTTTGAGTCATGTGTATAGTTATTCTAGCTATTGTTTTATTTCTTATTTTTACTGATTCCAGAGTTAGAGATGTAGTACTTTCTTATTTACTGCTTTCATTTATTATATATTCAGTTGAAGGTTAGGTTTTATGCCTTCTCCTAAGTTGTACTAGTTTTTGAAATATTAATAAAATTGGTAAGGGGATTCTAAACCCCGATCTAGCTAGGTAAGGCGGACGCCTAAAAATGACGCTGCAACTTAGTTGATGCTTTGATTAAAAAAAAATAGTGGCATCCAACTCTGGATACTTTCTTGAAGATGAATACTGATGCATCATTTGAACGGATGTAGAATCATGTTAATGGAGTTCTTGTTCAGATCAATTCATGTCTCTTATGGTTTAGCTGGTCAACTTATCAACCTTTAAGTAGGACAAGGAAACACAATTTATGGGAATGTGTAATACTGTGAATGTTTCTGTAAAATCTTCATCCTGCGAAATATGATTCAAACTTTAAATTCATTGATTTCTTCGACCGTTCCAAATCTAACTAAGAGTTGTACGGTACATTTATATATGACAAAATTTTCTCAATGTTTCACTAACAATTCACTGGTATAACTCCCAAGAAGAAAAAAAATAAGGATAACCAGCAATATACGTCTGACGCATGTACAATTCTCTAGTATATAAATAAAATAACAACATCAATTAGACAATTAACAAGAGTTTTCGATTTTGTACCTTTGTTTCTCGTAAGAGCTTGCTTAGAATAGATTATAGAATTTTCTAAATTAAAGTTTTTCCCCTCCGAACTCATTTTACATCGCATAACTTTTTTCTAAACAAAATAAAATTTCCTTCATTTTCAACTAAATAAATATTTTTGCATCCCTCTATGCGCACTAAATTCCAATTTCCAGCCAAATCTTTGCAGTGTAGTGGTATGGTATCGTTGTTGATTGTTTACACCCTTGGTTAAGGATTCGATTCCTCTTTCTTACAATCTCCTTGTAACGTCAAAAAAAAAAAAAAAATTCCAATTTCCAGATTTCAAATGTGTTATTGAGAAATTGAATTACTTATGCAAACACCCGTTTGCGCAATTATATGATTTCAAGTATCTTGCAATTTGCGCAATTATATGATTTCAAGTATCTTGCAAACAGAGCCCAAATTTAGCTTCCTTCTTCAAATAAATTCTACGTTCAACTCAAATCTATTCCCCTCAATACTAGTAATAATTAAATGAAACCGAGAAACTAAAATGTAAAATTGATGCAGGTGGAATGGCAACAAATGGCTAATATGGGATTAAAAATGAAGAATCACACACGAATTAATTATTTAGGCTTACAATTGAAGAAATTCTTTAAATTCTCTAATTTTATTAAAACTCAACCAACCCTCGTAATGAACAATGTTAGAGATCGGATAGTGATAAAACCCTAAAATTCTTCGGGTGGACTAAATTAAATAAAATACATTGTGGGCTGAAACTTCTAGAACGTCATCTTCATCATTCTCCAAATGTTGGAAAAGATTCGACCTCGAATATTGTATGTTGGGTGTATTCACAGCTTAATAAGCCCGGAATCCACTGTAAAATAAAAAAAGCAGCGGCAAGAAATGAAGAATATGTTGGGGAAAAATAGAGGCAACAAGGTAGAGCAAGGAAGAGAGAGAAATGTATTGGAGGAAAGGCAAATTTCTGTAGAATTTTTCTTACATCGAACTGTAGATTTTTTCTTACATCAACAGTACATTACAGCTGCATTTTATCTAGACTTTTTGGACACAAAATTAGACATCCTCCTAGCCATACATGTGTCGTACTTTACATCCATTGATCTAAGTTAAGTCACATATATTTAAAACAAGGCATATCAACTAGTTTCATACGAATAAAACACATTATATATTAACATTCTCCCCCTTAATGTGTTTCTCCGGAGCTCCAAGTGCTCCTCTTAATTCTTGAAACTTTGATATAGGAAGTGCCTTTGTGAACATGTTCGCTATTTGCTCCTTGGACTAGCAATGCTTGAGCTCCATTTCTCCATTTTAAATTGCATCTAGAATGAAACGGTACTTGATTGCAATGTGTCTCGTTGGGTTGTGGAAACATGGATTCTTCAGAATTTTTGGGCTCAACTATATATATAAAAGTTGCACCTTACATAACTATCACTTAAGTCTTGCATTTTTCTTCGAGTTGAGTTTGGTGATGATGAATTAGAGCTTGAAGGAATTGAGGGGCTGCTAGGTGATGATTGTGAGCTTTCATCTTCTTCATTTTTGTCATTTTCCTCATCTCCACTTGCTGAATTTTGTGGTAAAGAAATTTGGACAGCAACATTTCTTCCAATTTCTTCATTCTCCCAATTCCAAGAAGCACCTTCATCAAACATCGTATCCCAGCTAATGATAATATTTTTGTCCTTCAAACTATAGTATATAACCCTTTGATCACAGGCGGATCTAACCACACTGGCCAGAATTTTTTTTTTAAATTTATATAGAAAAAAATTAAAAAATTTATATTAGCCGTATTGAATTTGTAATTTTTTGTGTTATAGCCCGTGTAAATTAAATTTTTGGATCAGCTATTGCCTTTGATTGTGAGCTTATAGCCAACGAAAATACACATTTAACTTGCCTCATCAAGCTTGCCTCTTTTCTCCTTTGGAATTTGAGCATAACATAGTCATCTAAACGCTTTCAAGTGCTTCAGCAATGGGTTAAGCTTCAATTAGAGTTTTATTTTGCACGGCTTTTGCCGGACATCTATTTATCATGTACATTGAAGTGTAGACAGCTTGAGCCCAAAAAGGTTTTTGGCAAATTCTTCTCATAAAACATGGATTTTGCCATTTCCATTATGGTTTGATTTTTCCTCTCCGATACACCATTTTGTTGTGGAGTGTAATCGTCAATTGCCCGTCAATACCTTCAGCTTCACAAAATTTATCAAATTCATGTGAAGTATATTCTCTGCCGTTGTCACTTCTCAATACTATAATAAAATAGCCACTTTTCTTTTCAATAAAAATTTTGAACTTCTTAAAGGTAGTAAAAACCTCAGATTTTTGTCTCGTAAAATACACCCATGTCATTCTAGTCAAATCATCAATAAAGAGAATTAAGTGCCTATTTTGAGACTATTTTGAGAATGAGATTGTGTATGCATTAGTCCACAAGCAATTCAAGTGGACTCTTTGCTCTCCAAGCAACTCCTTTTGGAAAGGATTGACGGTGGTGCTTTAGAAGAGCACATCCTTCACAAATTTCAAATTTTCTTCAATTTTTGGAAGCCCCTGCATGAACCATGTTTTTCTGCTGCAATGGCTTCATGCTTTGACAATTTAAGATTCCAACCCTTTTGTGGCATTGCCATAAGTCACAGATCGGAAGAGCACACGAGTCTCCATTCTAACTGCTTTGTGATCTTTTGGATGCTTGAAGCTAAGAGAAAGGCTTCTATATATTCTCCA
Organism: Nyctanthes arbor-tristis; assembly: GCA_963692815.1. Classification (NCBI taxonomy): domain Eukaryota; kingdom Viridiplantae; phylum Streptophyta; class Magnoliopsida; order Lamiales; family Oleaceae; genus Nyctanthes; species Nyctanthes arbor-tristis. Next base: position 13,686 of record CAVNYN010225987.1, on the reverse strand, counting down.
TTTTTAGCCTTGTTATAATTTCTCTCCCATTTTTTTTTTGTCACCAGTGATGCAAGTATTAGCCTCCAAATGTAGAAAATATTTGTTCTCCAAGAGCTCTCCAACACTTAGCAAATTTTGGTCTAAATTTGGCACATATATACATGACATCTCCAATGAGTTTTAGACTTTTTCTTGTTTCCACCACTGCTCCTTTTCCTTTTGCATCAACCAATGCTCTATTTCCCAATTTCACGTTTAAATTTGAATCCTTCATCTCAACAAAGGCTTTGTTATTTGAAAACATATGATTAGTGCATCCACTATCCAGAAACAAAACACTTTATTCAACTTCCAAGCTGCTAGAAGTTGATAAGCATGCATCGTTTTTTGTTTGAGGTGCACTTACGGATGCAAAGAATAAGCATGACTCATTTCCCCTTTCGGTTGCACAATTTGCTAGCTGAGAATTCCTATGTCTACAATCTTCCATAACATGCCCAAACCTCTGACAAATGTTGCATTGTGGCTTCCCTTTGTGCCAACAATCCTTCTCTTCATGGCTTCCAAACTTCTTACGAATTCCATAATATTTTTGTGATGAATCTTCCTCACTAGCTTGTCTTTCAAGGTTGCTTCTACCTCTACTTCTTGATAAGCTTCTTCCTCTTCCTCTTCCTCTACTACTTCTTCCTCTACTCCTTGATTCATTTTGATATCCCTTCTTGTCTCCACTTTTACTTCCTACATCAAGCTTAGATTGAAAGGCACTCTCAATTGATTTCTTGGAGTGTCCATTCAATCTTTGCTCATACGACTTCAATGAACCCATCAACTCTTCTAGTTTCATTTCCTCAGAGTTCTTAGTTTCTTCAATCTACGCAACCAATGATGAAAATTTTCGGGCAAACTAATTAAAACTTTTTCCACCATTTCCGTGTTGGTAATATTTTCACCACAAGACTTCATTTATTTCACAAGCACAGTAAATCTATGGGAGAAATTTTTAACAATTTCATTGCCGTTCATCTCCATATTATCAAACTCCCTACTAAGAGATTGAATGTTAATTAATGGCTCTTACTTTTGAATCTCCTTGGTATTCTTTCATCATGATCTCCCAAGCATCATTAGCTTTTTTTAGCAATCGTGATTCTTGGAAAGAGAGAATTTGTCACAGCCCTATGAAGCATGTAAAGAGCACTTGCATCTCTGTCTAGCTTCCTTGAGCTTCTTTGTCTCTTTCTCCGACAACCCATCTTTATTTTTGGTTTCTTTATGACCTTTATCAACAATATCTCACATATCTATGGCCACAAATGAAGTCTTCGTCTTCACACACCAAAACTCATAATTTTGCCCATCAAAAATTGGAATAAAGGGCTGATTTAGGTTAACACTTGACCCAGTTATAGTTACCATCTTCTATTTCTCAAAAAGCACTCTTTCGTTCAACCCTAGCTTAAAATCGCAATCTGAAAATCTGACCTGGGAGGCTCTGATACCAAAATGTTTGGATGTATTTACAGCTTAATATGCCTAGAATCTACTGTAAAATGAAGAAAACAATAACAAAAAATGAAGAATATGCATGGGGAAAAAAACAGAGGCAACAAGGTAGAGCAAGGAAGAGAGAGAAACGTATGGCAGGAGAGGCAAAGAGTAATTTTATTCCCACCACATTATTTTCTTTCGACACTACATTTTGAATACACTATATTTAAAAATTGAAATCTATACCTACACCACAACTAATTTACCCATATCACCCTAACTCCCTAATTTAATTAATTAATTAATTAATTAATTAATTAATGAAAAGAATTAAATCTCTTGAAATGAAAAAATAAGGAAATGCTCCGGCGATGGCACCGCTTTGATGGAATCATCCATGGCATTAAAAAATGAAACATTCCCAAACTCAGAAACTTCGGCTTTCTAGTAAATCTCAGTTAGTCACTTGTTTTCTGGTAAATTTCCAACATGCTTCTTCCTATCCTTTGTTTTCTTTCACCTGGTTTACTCTTGTAGAACACCGTTGAGGATTCTTGCTCCCGTTAAGATTATATAACATTTTTTCGGATTTTGAAGAGAAATGGAGGGCGAGGCCAGTGACGAAGACAAGAGTATGAAATCGAGCGTATTTATAGAAGAGAATTATGTGATTAAGCCGGTTATATTGGCTGGAGGGATTCTTCTCTATCGTATCTACTTCATCTCCAAATTTTCTTCTGCTTCTCCGCACTCACCAGAATTTCAGTGATTGACTCTGCTTTCCATAGATTGCCGAGTGATTGCGGAGGAGGCCGTAGGTGAAATTCGGGGCGGGGTGTGAGGACGAATCAAATAATTAAATAGGTTTGTGGTGTGAGAAATAATTAAAGTAAAAGATTAAATGGTTATTTAAGTAATTTTCTAAATGTATGTTTTTGGAAACAAAATTTATGTGGGTACAAGTAATAATTCTTGTGGTGGGAATGTAATTCCCCAGAGGAAATTAATCTCTATAGATTTTTTCTTACATCAACGGTACATTAATGCTGCATTTTATCTAGACTTTTTGGACACAAAATACGACCTCATCCTAGCCATCTTTCAACTAGTTTGATATAAATTAAACACATTGCATATTAACATTCTACCATCTTTCAACCAATGCCAGTGGGCACAATGAACTTATTCAACTTCTCTGTAATTAAACTTCCATAAACTGAAAATTTTAACGCAACAGTTATCCTCGAACATGGGCTTTGCAGATACAAGATTTAGGGCAACACGTTTATCCAAACCTGAAATTTTACTCAATACATCATTAATAAAATTTGACAGAAGCTGACTCCGAGAGACAACAAAATCTGCTTCTTCTTTGCCCTCAAATTGAGTAACTTCATCTTTTGAGCAACCTTTAGAAATTTCAATCATTTTGTGAGATGTAATTTTGTGAGATTTATTTTCTGTGCCTATAGAATCATGACAGGCTTGCCCGTCGTGTGTGCCGGCAGGAGGCGAAGTCAATACTACAGTGTTCACCCGGGGCTAGTAGGTTTGTGCAAAGCGTGCCTCTCGTGTGCACGGAGATTGCTGAGCGTGATGGTATGTCATGGTTCAATTGCATGGTATGGGACATGCTCAACATTGGTGGAAAAAAAAAACATGTGGGTTTAGGTATGGGACCAGTCCCACATGGAAAATTAAGATAAAAATGTTAGGTTTATAATTTTTTGAGCACCCTCCCCTTCAAAACCAGCTTTTTTGGGTGAATTTGACCCTTGAAGTTGTAACACACTTCCACTTTCCAATTAATCCAGATCTTCTACAAATGGATTCCCAGGCATGTTTAGCGTGCATCAGTTTGAGCAAACTTTTACCTTTTTTGAAATTGGTAACTTTGTAAATGACTCTAATTCACCTTTTCTACAGATACTTTCTTGCCAATCATAAAACCAACAGTATCCCCTTGGCCGTAGGTAAACTCTAAATCACCAGATTCACTCCTAGAGCCCTGTCCTTAATTAGACTCATGATTAATCCCTCCATCGCGAAAGTCTCGCCAAGCCATGATGCACACATCACGACCACCACCTCATGCCTTAAGCCCAATGCTGAAAAGTACTACTACAGAATTGGACCAAAAAAATAGACATACACGTCGGTTATTAAGAAAAACGACGAGCAAAACACATGCGGTGACAATTTTGAAAATTTCGGCCAAACAATAGGCGTTGGCTCCTCAAGAAAACCGACATCTATAGTACCCGCTAAACAATAGGCATTGGTTCCTACAAAGGAACAGACACCTATAGTTTCAAAATTCAAATTTCATGAAATTTTGAAAAAAAAAAATGAAAAAAATTGAATTTCAAGCTATAGGCGTCGGTTCCTCCATAGGAACCGATGCCTACAGTGCAAAATTTCAAATTTCATGAAATTTGAATTTCAAAGTATAGGCGTCCGTTTCTATGAAGGAACCAACATCTATAGTGCAAAATTTCATTTTTTAAATATTTTTTTAATATTTTTTTTGGGAAAGGGCGTTGGTTCCTATATAGTGGTGCATTTTTCTATAAAATCTCCTGATTTACAATATGCGTAAAAATGTATGGCTGGCTCTTTGTCTCTCAAATCTCTCAACTCTCTTCATGTTTTCTCCATGAAAACTACTAATTCTTCTTCCTCATCCTTTAGCTCTATGAAAATGAAAGCCTTACTCGACGCTTTCATTCTACTTGACGGTGAGGATATCTGCCCGCGATGAGGAGAATAAAAGTAATGAAATCAATTGGTGGCTGATTTGTTCATCTAGAACTACCATGAGAAGTTCAAGTTAGAAAAACAAGCTAGAAGTGTGTGATTTATTGCGAAAGGTTTTGTTATTAGATTTAAGTTTAGTTTCCTTTAAAGATGAATCAGAAATGAAAAGTTTTAGAAGTGTGTCATTTATATGCGAAATATATTTTCTTTAAAGCCATTATTTCTTTTTTTTAAGTTGAAGCTTTTTGAGCATTTTCTATTTTTCTTCCACATCTTATTTATTGCACGGATAAAAATATTAAAATACCTCATTTAGAAGAATAAGTGTAATTATTATTCTTGCTGAGATTCAACGACCAAAAAAAGAAAAAGAGAATAGGCATCTGTTTGTTACTGTACAACCGATGCCTAAAGCTAAGAATAGACGCCTATTCTTTATCTGATTTAATTTATTTTTAAAGTGGACTTTAGGCGTCGGTTGTACACTAACAACCGACGCCTATTGTTGACTTTAGGTGATGGTTGTACACTAAGAACTAACACCTATTATTAACTTTAGGCGTCGGCCAACAACTGACACTTATACTTTGAGAATAGGCGTTTCCTGCATGGACATCTAGGGCACAACCGACGCTTATCATACTTTTTTGTAGTAGTGAAGGTTAGCCAATCCAACCATATTTTGTGCCAGAGCATCCAGCTGTTGATAGTTTTGTATTAGTTCATATCCGTTGTCCCTCACATCAATCTTGGCACCACGATGCAGGAGGAAGCGTAATGGAAGACTAACATGAGATTATAAATGTTGAATCACATACAAGTCAATTATCTAGGTGCAGAATTGGAAAACTCCAATATCTGTAATTTTATTAGAAACTCAACCAACCCTTATAATGAACAATATGAGTTTAAATAGTAAAGCCTAAAACCCTAAAATTTGTCTATGTGGCTAAATTAAATAAAATACATAATAAGTCAAAACTTCTAGAATCCTCATCTTCACCAGAAACACTAGTACGTAGCTAGTCATTACACTGTTGTTCGAGTTGACTGGTTAAGAATTTGTAGGAAATATTTATGAATTAGCCAAAATGTGTTACAATTGACATCTAGCGTTAGATAATTTCCAGAATTTAGTGAGTGATTATCATTGATGGAGAACTTTTAAGTTCCTGAAAATGTCCTTATTTTGAATTTTTTTTTCTACGGGGTTGTTGGCTACTAAACCAGCGCAGTTTTAATTTAAAGTTTCTTCTTTTGTGAAAGTAACAATTTTTACACTCTCATATGCATAATTCCAAGCAAAACACACGCAATGTGTTACAACTAAAATGTAATTAATAAGTATTAATTGTGGCAGTTGTATGGTACACGCACTACAATTACTTATACAGTTCATTCTTCTCTAACTTGGTAGAGATTTTATTTGATTGAACTCTATTTTTGCCTATTAGATGAGATAACGTATTATTCAAGTATGAATTATGAATCCTTAATTATGTACTATTTTAAGAATATATAATACTATTTATTTAGACAGGAGCGCAGTTTACAATCTAGTTATTATTTCTCATTGGCTGTTGAATTAATTAATGAATTTTTCCATGTATTTATACATCTTTATCTATCCTCCAATGTAATGATACTAACTAAACCGGAAATCAGTCTTTTAGATAAATAGCAACCCTCAGCTAATTCAATTGCATTTGTCATTGCTTTTGAGAAGTTAAAAAGTTAATACTGAACTTCAAATGAACTTCAAAATAGTGTCTGTTAATATAATTTAAAAAAAAAATCACACAAATAGGCAAAAAATAAGGGGAGAATTGAATAACATTGATATATCTTCTCTATTTTGTGCACTTCTTTTCCATTTATCATTTTACTTTGTATGATTTATACATGAAATATTTATCTAACCAATTGTGTTTTAACCTTTGATTCGCATTATCCACATATGACCAAAATCAAACACAAATGATAATTATTCTTGTATAAGGGAGTTCTGAATAAAATTAAAGGCTTAAGCAGCCTGAATGGCTAAACGCATTCCATTTTCACAATGGCCTGGAACTCCACATATGAAGTAGAAATCTCCTCGTCCCAACGTTATCGCGTCGTTACCCGAATTATATAATTGTCCTTTCATTGGCACACACGATACGAAACCCAGATAGCCCACCCCCAGCACGTCATGCTTTGTACGATCGTATCGGAAAACTACAAAACAATAACAAGTACATAATTAGAAAACGAGAATAGTTTGCTCTGATTACGACTAAGCTCAACAGGAAAAAAGGAGATTCGAAAACTGTGTCATTTCGGATATACCTAGTACATCGCCTGCCGTAAAGTTCTTACCATCCGTCCAACCCTCTACATCAAAAGTCCAACCCAAATTATCCCCAACGGTGTAGGTTTCTCCTTTAGCCTTCTTGCTTGGAACCAATATTCCGAACAATATTACTGTCACAATAATGGCAATGCTTTTCTTTTCACCCATTCTTAAAAGGATTGTTTGGGACAATTACATGGGTGCTCGTTGGAACCGTTAGATCTTTAAATGGGTGCTCGTTGACTATTACTAAGAGATGTTATATTTATTATTACTGGTAGAGGTTATTTTTGAAATGTAGATACACATTAAATGATAATGATAGTTGGAGCATTTTTAACACAAAAACGTGCATGGTGTAGACATCCTCTACTGTCGTTGACAATATCAAGCATTTAACAAGTCGCACATGTATTTTTACCAATTGTCAAAAAGCATTATCTTGACATTGTTGTGATATTAGAACATTTCTAATGTTAATGTCGTTATTGAATGTCAAGGTGCAACGAATAAAGAGAGTGTGACATAAAACAAATGTAAACGATGTCAAGGAGAATGTTCCTTTAAAGTATCTCCAATACAACAATGTATATTTTAAGTAGCTATAGCCGTATAAAATATTATATTTCCAATAATTTTTCGTAATTTTTGTAAAAAAAAATTGAATACGCCCATACAAGTTGGACGAACGGACCAATAAAGTGAGTCCCAATTCATACAACTTAGAGAATCTCCGATATTATAATATACATTAGATAATGTGGCCAATAAATTTAAGAGGAAATGGAGAAGAGATCAGGGGAAAGTTAGTGAAAAGGGAGAGAAAAATTCAGTGAAAAAACAGATAGACATATAGGGAGTAAGATTTTGTTCACTCCCTTAACGTGTTAAAAGAAATAATATAAAATCAAATGTCTAGTGACACTATGAATGGCGCCAGACACCTTGGGGTGTATATTGAAATACGCCACATCAGTTGATAACAAGTCACGTTAATTTGAAAGATTAATGTAATGTGTTCAAATATATGTCACGCAAAAGTTTAGTGTCATTTATTTAATATTAGATGTTTGATTTTATATCATTTCCCGGGTATTAAAAGGGGATTAACCTATTTAATTAAGGATAATGCTACTATTTCTTACTTGATGGAGGTGTATGTGTCTTTTTGTCTACATATTTCAATTAAATGTAAGAGTATTTTTACTAATGTATTAAATAGTTATTTAATGACAAGTAATCGAGTAAGTGATTCGACAAGAGAATATAGCATAACCCTTTAATTAACCCCAAACAACACAACAGCGGCAACCACTAGCATAGATTGCGATTTTACCTTGCAACATTAATTGCCTTGGAAAATAATTTCGGCCACGTGGATACGGATCAGATAAAAATATATTCCCTCCGTCCATTTTATATTTTACCCAATAATTAAGAAAAATTTTGGAAAAGAAAATTTACGAACTAATTGACTGAAATAGCCTTATTTAATATTTGAAAATAAAAAGAAGTAATTTCATATAGAAACAAAGACAACGTGAATCAAAATATGTAACAAACCATCTTCTAGCAGTGTTCTTGTGCCTCCACGCATTTAGGGGGGGGGGACTACGACGTAAATATGACAAATCAAAAGAGAAACATTGACAAAGTAAATGAGACGAAGGAAGTAATATTTTTAGGAAATTGCAAGAAATAACCACTTCATATTGTGATGTACAAAAGCAAATCACTTTATAAGGTTGTGTAAAAATAGCAATTTTTTATGTTTTGGGATACAAATGCCCGTTTAAAATAGTTTAGTACCATTTTTATCCTTTTGCACAAATGCCCCAGTGAAATTTACTTATTATGGATTTCTTTCTACTCTTAGATTTCTTTGTCATGTGTTTTAGTAGACTTATATATATCCATGTGTATTTGTACTATTAAAATACATATTGTAATTATACTTAAAAAGAAAAATGTCTACAAGTTCTTAGTGGTGATTAGACAACTTTGTTTTTATTAAGTTTTACACATTAAAAGTAAGGACTAACACCTTAAGGTTAGTTGTTCATAAAAATTCGAAAATCAGTTGCACTTTTTCGAATATGTTTGAGAGAGAGAGAGAGAGAGAGAGAGAGAGAGAGAGAGTAAAAAAGAAAAGAAGCTATCACTACTAGAAAATATAAGATTAACAATAGAATTTTAGTAACATAACTAATTCTATTACTATTAGAAATAGAATAGTAACAGAGCACGAATAGTCATAAAATTAGTAACGAAATCGTTTTGTTGCTACTTTTTCGTTACCAATCTATTACTAAATAGTAACGAAAAAAATTTGTTACTATTCAAAAAAAATTTGTTACCATTAGCCACAGAATAGTAACATATTAGTAACATAACGCGCATAGTTACGGAATTAGTAACTGAATCACTTTTTTGTTCCTTTTTCGTTACCAATCCGTTACATCTTTGGTTAATTTGTTTTTGCTTATCATTGTTAGATTGAAAATTATGTAATACAAATCTTAAATTGAAGATATCAACGTAAACTTTAATACGAATTAATAAGATCAGAATTAATAAGATCACAAAATGATGTTGCGTTGGGTGATTTTGGGCAAGATTTTCACCTCTTTTGGAAATAAGTCTCTGGTTTCATTTTACCTTTATCTTCCCTTTTTAAGGATAGTATTGACATTATTTTGAAGTTGGAAAGTACGTAATATGGGTCATAAAATTGAAGATTTCAATGCGAATGAGCTAATTAACAACATAAAGCCTAACTATAAGGGTGTACTCGATCGTAAAAGTGTCTTAAAGATTACAAATAAAATTTTCACTTTTTCTTTTTGACTATTCATGAATAACCTAATTCTTGGAAATTAGATCAATTAAATTCTTAATAGAATCTAACAGCTCTCTTATTTCATAACATTTTTATTTCATCTAATTTGGAGAAATTATGTTTTAAGAAATATATCTGTTGGCTAGAATGAGGAATTGATAACTTTATGTTCTTTTAAATTACTCTGGATGTGTTTGATTCTAAAAAATTTTCCATAGAAATTAGTTTCTTACAACGAAATTCAGAGTGCGCTTGGTGCAAAAAGATGGAAAAGAAGATATTTTTCATATGGGGAGGTAAGAATTGATTTCTAGAGAAAATAAAAAAAACTATGCTTAATGGGATTGTACCATAGAATTTAAATTTCATTTCTACTTGTGAATCAAACACGCAAAAGTTGGAATTTAGATGGATTTTCCATGGAAAACTTATGCAATAATTGACACATTTTCATCTTTTAGTTACATGACCCTTTTTTTATGAAAACAAGAAAAACAATTTTTCCAATGGAGATATACGTTTTTTGTTTTTTGAGTAATTCATACTTTTTCTTGCAAATTAGACTTTCAATCAAACACATTGTAAAACAACGAATGATGAAAATACAAGATCTGCAAACGATGTGTCTAGTTCTTCAAATGATAATGAGAATTGAGATTTTTCCTTAGAATATTAACACAGTACGTGTGTTGCACGTTCCTTTGACTAGTCTTTAACAAATATCAGCCATGAAGCCCAATCCCGTGTTAAATTCAACAATATAACCTCTCCACCACTGTTTATAGATTTCCCTGTAACGTGGGGTGGCGCGAAGTCCACTTTTCCACACGTCTGACGCGGGGGAGACTATAACTTGCTGCCAAAAACAAAGCAAAATATCACAAGCTCAGCAATAAGTCTATAACCCACCGACCACGCTCAACAACTTTAAAACTGAAAGTATATTATGATCTCAATGATTAAATATTGGTTAATGTATAATTAAGAAAAGGGCTTAGGCAGAAGGAGAAAACCGTAAGTAAGACTACGGTGAAGATGATTTAATACCAAATTATGTCCCTCCCTTATGTGGCCTGTTAGATATATGTCACCTTACATGCCATGTCAAAAATGATCTGAAGATATACGTCTAGCGAGATTATCTTGCGATATGCACATATGGCGTGAGATAATTAGACGACCTTCGTGTGAGTTGACTCAATGTGAGACAACTTCACGTGATTTAATTATCTAATAATCTTCCACCATATGTGTGAATCTGGTGAGATAATCTGGCGGGACGTGTAGAGGGGGAAGGGACTGCGCACCACGTTATAGCCTCTGATATGACATGCTATATGTCACATGTCTACTGATATGACATGCTATATGTCACATGTCTGGAACGCCATATTATAGCATCTGGCTGTATAAAACCGTCACACATTTGGTATTAGATTATTATTAAAGAACACAATTATCAAGAAATGAAAATATTGCCTAGTTTTCCAGCACAGTTATACGCCTTGAATAATTAAGAGCAATGTTAGGTATTTTTGTGATACCTAATAATTTGAGGAGAAATATTATAATTCATAGGTTGTTAGTCGAGGATTGATTAGATTGTGCTTATTGCTCAACTGGCAACTGAATTTGATGAACCAGGACCCTTTAATTTTACCTATGTGCAAGTGCAAAATAATGTAGCTAGGTACTCGTGTTTTTCTTCACCCATTATTGGAGTTGTCTTGTAGAACAGGTACCTCGACCATCTCCTCTGTTGACCACACCACCCGAGCTCTACTACCAGTAGGGGCGGGACCGTTGACCAGAGTCCGGCGAGAGCAGTTAGCAAGAGTTAGACGAATTAGGGAGTTTTATTCTTTTGTTGTTCCTTTTGTAGTCTCGTTTCTTAATTAGCTTTAGGTTGTTTATTTACAATGCACAGACGCAAAGATCATGTTAGAAATTCAAAATTTCATAATAATATTATTATTAATATACACAACTAATTAATCTAGTTTATTTTGTCCATTAGAGTTCTAATACGGACGTCCTATATTTCTATTCAATTTTGTGAACTGTGTCAACTGGATGATCAACCAATGATGATGATGCAGCCGAACTAACACGGAAGGCCCCTTCCGTGCAGAAAAAGTTGTTAATTACACGACGCTCTTCCGATCTCCTTGACAAATTGTACAAATTGTCTTTCTCATGCTGCTTAGAAGCTTTTATATCACTTCAAATATAAAGTGAGTTTAGATGAGCAGAAATTATTCAAATAAATTTGCAAGTTTTTCTTATCTTATCTTTTCTCTTTTCTTAAATGGAGCGGAAAAGATTTATTGAACTAGTGCAATTGCTGCTATTTATAGTTTTCCTGTGCATGAAACCAACACCCTGCCCTGGGGCAGAGGCTGTTAAAGTTACAAGGTGCATAGAGAGGGAGTGCTGCAAATGGGTGGGCGTAACATGTAGCAACAGAACGAATCATGTAGTCCTTCTTGATCTATGTGATGTGAATTCCAATGATATTTTAGGTAATCAATTATTTCTGGAAGGTAAATTCATATGTAAGTCCTACATTAATTGAGTTGCACCATTTGCAATATTTGAACGGGCCTCAATAATATTCGTTTCAAAGGAAGTCAAATTCCAAAATACATTGGTCATTTCAAGAGAATAAGACACTTGCAACTTCACTCTAGGGGTTTGAGTGGCAACATTCCTTATCAACTTGGGAACCTTACCACCTTGCAGACTCTGGACCTTGGTGAAAATGAAGGTCTCAAAATTGAGAACCTCAAGTGGCTTTCTCATCTTTCTGTGTTATCGATGCCTGGCTTGCATGGTGTTAACTTTACAAGGGCAACCAATTGGCTTCAGCACATGGTAAATCTTCCTTTGTTGGGGGAGTTGGTTTTGTCTCATTGATCTCTTCCCAACCTTCGGCCAAGCTTTGAAATTCTTTCTAATTCTTCATTAATATCTCTTTCAATCACTGATTTGTCGTCTACTCATCTTTCCTCCTCTTTCACATTTGTTTGGTTGTTTAACTTGACTACCAGCTTTACTAGCTTAGTCCGCTCCTCCAGATCAACTAGATGGCCCGATTCCTTCAGCCCTTGCGAAATTTGATTTTCTAGAGGAGCTTTATTTGTGTGATAATTTGTTGAACGGCGGAATTCCAAACTCTTTTAAGAATGTCAGTCGTTTGCACATACTAGATCTTTCCAAAAATAACTTAAGTCAAGCACTTCCTGGGTTATTCCCAAGTTACCTCAAAAAGAAGAGATTTTGTTATTATATGACAATCAACTTTTCGGTCCCCTACCAGATATCACCCAATTTTCATTCTTAGAGGCGCTGATCTTGAGAAATAATATTTTGAGTGGATTTCTCCCCCAAAACTTAATGATGCAGCAATTTAGGCGGGAAATTTTGGACTTGTCATGCAATCAAATTGCCAGACTTGCCAGTATTTACATCACTGAAATATTTAGATCTTACAAGGAATCAATTGGAACTGCTATCAGAGCGTTGGGCAACTTCCCAAGCTCCAGACTTTATCTATCAGTTCAAATGATTTGATTGAAGGTGCAATCACTGAAGCCCATCTTTTAAGTCTTGTAAATCTGAGGTACCTAGATTTATCCTCAAATTCCCTGGCTTTGAATATGAGCTCTGATTGGCTTCCTCCTTTCCAATTGGAAATAGCACGGCTTAGAAATTGTAGTTTGGGGCCTCATTTTCCAAAATGGCTTCAAACTCAAAACATTGTTGAGAGTCTTGACCTTTCTTCTAATGGTATATCAGATACCGTACCTAAACGGTTGTGGAATGTCTTCTGTACTTTACTTGAATCTGTCTCATAATCACATTAACGGCAGAATGCCTGATTTTTTCGCTCAAATTATAGATATGAGATATAACAGATTTACAGGTCCTGTGCCACGATTAGCCAATATCTTGGGACGTTTGGTTTATATGTCTGGGAATATGCTTTCAGGATCCATATCTCACCTATGCAATTCCTCTCATCTCGGCAGCTTGCTTCTTGACCTTTCAAATAACCAATTGTCAGGAGAGCTTCCAGACTGCTGGATGAACTTTTCAACTCTAGCTGTTCTCAACTTAACAAATAATAATTTTGAAGGAAAATTTCCCAACAGTCTTGGTGCTGCACAAATGCTCGTGACATTACAGTTACGCAACAATAATTTCATTGGTGAGATACCTTCTTCTCTGAGGAACTGCACTTATTTGCATATACTTGATGTGGGAGAAAACAAGCTAACCG